>JASDQU010244085.1:54877-82371 GCA_032191745.1 Picea mariana | reverse complement strand
CATAGAATTTTTTTTTTTTTTTGGTGAATTTGAGGTACATTACATATGGTATCAGAGCAAAAGCTACAACATTGGGCCTGAACAGGGCCACATTAGATTCTTAGTATTTATTCCAATTTATGTAAAACTAATAAATCTTATGGTTACAAACAGAAAGCCCTTTCTGTTTTTGTAAATTATGGCAGCTCAGGAGGGTGCAGAAATCAGGATGGAAGGAAATCCATAGCAAGGATCTCCTAGAGATCCAAGAAAGAATAATGATGGAAGCTCACCCACAGAGGTGTTGGAAACAATGAGGAATCTTTTTGTTAAACTGTAGGTTTTCTAGGCTGACAATGAAAAATTGAAGAAAGCACAGCAGGAACAACAAGAGATAAATGAAGTCCTGCTGGGTAGTATAGTATCCAAGAAAATCCCAAAAGATGATAACCATGATGAAGAGGTCAACAAAAGGGCCTCCAAGAATTCTGGTCTGAAAACACAAAAAGGAGACAGTTCGTCTGAAGGGACACCTTCGGTTGAAGACAAAACTATACCAGACAGAAAAAGAAAACAAGCGAACCACCTTGAAGGAGAATTTAAAAAGATTAAACCAGCTACCTTTGATGGAGAATCCAGGACAGGAGAAGAAGTTGAGGCATGGTTGTTGGACATCAAAAAATAATTCCAGATCTACAACTATTCCAACAACATGAAGGTCAGAATGGCCATCTACAATCTAAAGGGGAAGGCCAGCATTTGGTGGCAGGACCTGAAATTGGCCAAGGGCCTAAAGAAGAAACAGTTGGAATGGTCCGACTTTAATAAGTATTTCAAGAAACAATACCTTTCTGAAAGCTATTATGAAAGGAAGACGGAATAATTTTATGAATTACGACTCTGAAAGATGACGATGGAGGACCTTATAAATAAATTTCTGGAACTACTAAGGTTTGTACCATACACCCGGGAGGATAAGGTAAATATCCAACGATTCTTAAGCTATTTACCACAGTCCTACAGGGATATAATTGAGTTTGACAACCCCAAATCCTTGAGAGAGGTATTCAGGAAAGCACGAATGTGCTATGACTAGTATAAACAACGGGCAGAGTTTCCCAAGGCCTGGAAGGATAAGAAGCAAGATCGAATGAACCAACAGAAGAAGGGATACCAGCCAACTCCTTATTGGAATGCAGCAAAAAGTTTACCAAGGAATAATTTTCACTTCAATCATCAGAATACGCAAGGTAGAGGTAAACCGGTAAACCTGGGAATGAAGAAGTTTGGGGACAACTTCCGCGAGCCATTAAAGTGCTATGAGTGTGGAGAGCCTCATCTAAGGAAGAACTATCCATGTTTAGTTTCAGCAAACAGAACTACTATTCACAATTTTCAAGAAGCCTCAATAGTGGGGGACGTGGGTAGAAGTCTGCATCAGATAAATGCATCCATAGATGGTCGACAAGCTGACCACCAGTCCTCAGTGGTAGAAATCGAAGGTAAAATCAATGACACTCGAATTTCTATTTTAATTGACCCTGGAGCCACGTTAAGTTATATTACTCCTGATGTAGTAGAGTCGAATAAACTTAAGAATAAACAGGTACTAAAAGGAAAGTAGTTGACTTTATTTCTGATTTTGAGTTCAGCTTAGATGGTCAAAAGATAAGGACCAATCTAAACATCCTACCACTAGGATCTTATGATATGATTATTGGGATGGATTGGTTGGAACAACACAAAGAAGTACTGGACTGTTATACAAAGATGCTTAGCTATAAAGATGATTTTGGCACTATTAGCATAGCCCAAGGCATACCAAAACCTATATCAGTCAGACAAGCTTCAACGATGCAACTCAAGAAATGTATTAGAAATGGATTCCAAGTTTATGCCATCCAAGTGACAAATCTATTAGAAAAAGAAGATAAGCCCAAGTTAGAAGACTTTGCTGTTCTACGTGAATTCAGAGACATGTTTGTGGATGAGATACTAGAATTAACTCCTATAAGGGAAATAGATTTCTCCATAGACCTACTACCCAGATCAACACCTATCTCAAAAGCACCCNACCATTAAGAACAAATACCCCTTACCAAGGATAAATGATCTGTTCGATCAAGTTGGTGGGGCCAAGATCTTTTCAAAATTGGATTTACGATCCGGTTATCATCAAGATAGGATAAAGAACGAGGACATAAACAAAAAAACTTTTTGAACAATATATGGAAACTACGAGTTTGTAGTCATACCTTTCGGATTAACTAACGTACCAGCCACATTTATGTGCTTGATGAACAACATTTTCAGTCAGTACTTAGACAAGATCGTAGTGGTATTTATCGACGATATTCTGGTCTATTCTAAAATGGAGGAGGAAATGATGAACACTTAAGAATAGTTCTGCAAACATTAAGGAAACACAAACTATATGCAAAATTCAACAAATGTGACTTTTATTAAAAAGAAATACAATATTTAGGACATGCCATTTCCTTGGAAGGTATTGACGTAGACCCAAAAAAGATAAAAGCCATTATTGAATGGTCAGTACCTAAGGATGTGGTAGATATCTGGTCATTCATGGGAATCACCGGATATTATCGTAGATTTATAGAAGGGTTTTCCAAGATAGCCTACCCTATCACGTCACTACAAAAGAAAGGGACCAAGTTTAACTGGTCGCAAAAGGTCAAGATAGTTTTAACTAGCTGAAAGAATTATTGACCTCGGCACCCATTTTGAAGGTGGCAGGCCCGAATAAAGACTTCAAAATATGTGTTGATGCAAGTAAAGAGGGTCTAGGTATTGTTCTAACTCAGGAAAGGCACGTGATTTGTTATGAGTCTCGAAAATTAAAAGAACACGAGCGAAATTATGTCACTCATGACTTAGAATTTGCAGCAGTAATACATGCCTTAAAAATGTGGTGACACTATATAATGGGTAGAAAGTTCCTACTATTGATGGATAATAGCGGGGTGAAATATATGTTTAACCAACTAGATCTTAATGCAAGACAAGCAAGGTGGCTAGCCTTCCTGAGTGAATTCAACTTCAAGGTCAGACATATCAAGGGTAAGGAAAATAAAGTAGCAGATGCTTTAAGTAGAAGAGTCCATGGGTTATTTGAGATAAACATCAGCAGGGCAGAAAGTGATCTGGAACAAAGAATAAGGACGTCAAGTATTAACGACGGAAATTACACTAAGATAATGATAGAATTACAAAATAGTACCACCAACTCTGACAAACCATATCTAAGCATCGACAAGAAAGGACTATTACGATTTAAAAATAGACTTTACATACCAGATTCCGTAGAATTGAAATCAACAATTCTGGACGAAGTGCATATGAAACTGTATTATCGCCATCTAGGTTACCAAAAAACCATAACAACACTTAGAAAACTATTTTACTGGCTGAATACGAAGGGAGAAAGAACAGAGTACTTGGCTAGGTGCCAATATTGTCAACAGGTTAAGTCCAAGCACCAGCATCCAGCCAGCCTATTACAGCCATTACCAATACCAAAATGGAAATGGGAGACTATATCACTAGACTTTATTACAGGTTTGCCTAAAACTCAGAAACAAAATGATTCTATCATGGTTGTAATCGATAAAATCAGTAAGTCTGCCCACTTTATTCCTATAAAGTCTACATTTAAAGCTATAAACATTGTTGAAATATTCATGAAAGAAATTTTTAGACTACATGGTATTTCTAAAATGGTGGTTTCAGATAGAGACGTAAAATTTACATCCTCTTTTTGGAAGGAATTGTTTGCAGGACTAAACAATAACTTGAAATTCAGTACGAGCCATCATCCACAAATGGATGGACAGACCGAAAGGACAAACCATATTATAGAGGATATGCTTCGCATGTACGTAAGAACAAAACTGAGCAAGTGGGAAGACTACCTGCACTTGGTAGAATTTGCATATAACAATGGGTACCAAACTTCAGCTAAGTTGGGACTTTTCGAAATACTGTATGGCATAAAGTGTACAAATCCAATTAGTTGGGATAGCCCGGCTGACAGACTCATGGTTGGACCAAAGATGCTCCAAGAAATGGAGAACATCGTAAGAAAGGTACAACAGAACTTGAAAGAAGCACAGGACAGATAGAAGAGTTATGCAGACCAAAAAAGTATACACTTGGAATTTCAAGTGGGAGACCATGTTTACTTGAAGGTCAAAGCCCTAAAAATCTCGCTGAAGTTAGGGAACTGTGCCAATATGGCACCCAAGTTTTGTGGGCCCTTCGAGATACTAGCTCGAATTGGACCTTTAGCATATCAACTTGCACTTCCAGCTAATCTAAGAATTCAGAATGTATTTCATGTTTCTTTGTTGAAAAAGTATATTCATGACCCTAATCATATGATTGATTGGAACTTGGTGCAGGTGGAACCCGAAGGTGAGTTCTAGGTGGAACCCCTGTGTATTCTGGACTGGAGAGAAACAACACTTTGAAATAGAGCTGTCGCTCAGGTAAAGGTGCAATGGAAACACTTTAGTCCTGAGGAGGCCACTTGGGAGTTGGAGGGAGATTTGTAGAAATATCATCCAACCCTGTTCCAAGAAAGGAACTAACACGGAGGACAATGTTTTACTGAAGGAGGAAAGGATGTGACATCCCCAAAACTAAAATATTTTTGAAATTTAAATTTGCTGGAAAAAGTTTTCATTTTTAGTAAATTCGAATTTGAAATTTTTTTTCAATTTATGGCAATACTGAATTTCGAATTTGATAATTGTAATAAATTATTATGACTATTCGGAAAAAATATGAGTTGACTCAACTAACTATATGACTATGACATTTGTGTGAAAACATAATATTTTATATTGATTGCAGGAGGACAAATGGAACAACCATGTTAAAATCAGTCGACCATGACTCCATGAGTGGGGAACATCTTGGAACTACATCTAGGCTGATTGTTACAACTGAGAAATCAGTGATTTGGCCATTGGCAGCCCTTGAAAATCAGGGATTTAGAATGTTGAAAAAATTCCCAAGGGAGGGAAAAGACCCGGGAAAATGATAAATAGCATATGAGAGGAGGCAAGACGCTTCCAAGTATGCATAGAAAAGAGACTATGGATTTTCCTTGATGTTATGAGCACTGTTGAGTAAGTGTGAGGCAAGAGGATAACTGCTAGAATTGTGGACATTGCTGAGGAGGAGTCTTCCAAATTCTCCCTCATGAATTCATGGTCACGTTAGGGGATGAATCGGGCAAGAAATTTTGGCTGCCTATTCTACGGTTGGGAGGAACGTGGTTGTTCCCTTTGTCTTCCCGCAAAACTGGTTCAGATATGTTGATCTACTTCTTCTCTATGTTAAATAATCATTTATACTGGTGATATGTATATGTTAATTATGTATTGAAGTACTTCCATGGGAAAAATCTGTCGTGTCATAATCCATTTCTGTAATAGGAAAAACTTGTTGCCTTGGAATCTTTTCACCACTTTATGACGGCGGATCGGTGGTCGTCTTGACCCTTCAAGACATGAGGGTTCCCTTTCAAGTGGTGGCTGCCTTAGCCTTTGCTGGCCACCAAATACCATCATCACCCTGATTTAATTTTTCCTAAGGTTGAAGGGGCAAGTTTTGTTCCCATAAATACTTGAATCATATTGTAATTCCGAACATAGAGGTTGAGATATATTGAAAGCATTTCCTGAATTGATTTGGTTATTCCCTGTTTTGGAGGTTTGCTCCGCGATTATATTTTTTTGTTATTGAGTTTGTAAACTCATTTTATTTCTTGATAAATTCATTTTTGAGCAAACACAACAAGTATTTGTTTTTACAAATTATGAACCCGGTCATTTATTTATTCTGAGTTTATTTGTTGAAGCGTGTGATTTTTAAAAGAGATTAAATACAAAATTGATATTTTGGCATTCGAGACTTGCTTGTTACATATACGCGGAGTTCCTTTGCTTTACCAAACACCAAAACCCAAAATTGTTGGGACCACACCCTAATCTATTTTTGCAATTCGACATTCCTTATTTCATTTTGTTTGTGCATTAGGTGTTCATAAGCCCCGAAATCCAAAAGTGTTGGTCCCACATTCCATTCACATTTTCGCAACTCAAGAGTTGTTGTGTGTTGGTGTTTGGCATTTGAAAATCGTGAAAACCCGAACCCTAAATCCTCGAAGTGTTGGGCCCACAGTCTTTCCGCATTTCATGATTCGGAAAACAGTGTGGTCCTTTGTTTTTGTGTTCGACATTTGTAATCGTTGAAACCCAATTGACCTCTAGTTTTTCACAAAACGGTAGGAACATAGTAGGAATTATTTGCTATAGGAACAACTCTAATATTGTAATGAATGGACTGGTAGAAACGATGGAGGATCTTCATCCGGGATAGAGGTACAATAAAAATAACAGATCATATTACAAGTCACTGTGTACAGGGGATGACAAGTACATAAATTATTGTATATGAAAGTATTAAACTAATTAAGCAGATATTTAGTGCGATTTTTCTAAGAGTTCTTCTTGCCATGAGGTCATACACCTTTAAGTATTTGAAATTTCATAATTAGACTAATGTTTAATGGCATAAACCATAGAGATCAAGATGGGATCCTTCGAGTTAACTATGCTTGATGTGTAAGCTACTGGTGTGTAAGAATGAGACCCAAGTTAGGTAGATATACTTGCATGTTTATATTTTCTATAAGTAAAGATGCAGGACCATAGCACGTAACTGAGATTTCCAATTATTAAACCAGAATCAAGATGAAACTATATCTATGACAGTGAATCGCTCTATATATATTTAGAGAAATTTATGGGTATGTACATACCTATAGGTGGAAAAAAGTGTATATGTTAATGGAGAGTTGAAGAGAATTCCCTACAGTAAGAATGATAATATAGGCCTTTATACCCACACATAACGGACAGTCAAAATACCTATTGTTCTAGCAGTCATGAAGATCCGACGTTGCTATTAAAAGAATAATTAAATGTGCAGAACTGATTACTTTGACAATCTTAGACTCCTTGTCCTTCCAACTCCCAGTTGCCAAAATGTCGAAAAAGGTCTTAACGATTCTAGATCGCCCTTAGCCTCCGTCCATGTGACCACCACTCCATGACCATGCGCTTAAACGTTACCATCTTTCACGATTCGTGATTCTGCGATTCTGGCTGCAACAATTATAGGCCCTTCGAACTCTCGAACCCCAAAATGCCAAAATCTCCCCCTTGAGAGATCAACGGTCCAGATTCCTCTTGAACGGATGACCACGATCCCACTAGATCGACGATCCACAACCTTTCAGGATTTTCCCCGAACCTTGACCACTCGCCACATGTCCTCCTTGATGAACGGTGTCGATCGTTTCACAATTCCGTGAACCTAGGGTTCACAATGCAGCGACTCCATAATCACCTATAGTTCCAAACCCCGAACTCTGAATTAGTGAAATTCAATGCCTTAGAGTGTTGGAAGACACTCGACCTTAATCTCCTCACTGCTTTGCAAGATCCAATGACTCTCACAACTTTGGCACTTCTCCCTGAAGTGTCTACAATGTTCATTTCAACTACTCTCCTGCGTGACCTCTCATAGGTTAAACTCCATGTGCCTAGATCCTTTAGATCTAATGGTAGTTGTGCATAACCCTGATCTTTAACTCTCTGAACCCCAAAGGTTCCTTCGACCTAATTTTAGATATTAGCTATATACATATAAGTACGTTGGAGTAGTTTGAGAGTTAAGGAAAGTGATAGAATTATGGACAGAATTTATCCACATAAAATTTTATGTTCGAAGTAAACTAGACTGGTGTGGTAATGTCATTATGGACAAAAATGAATCTTACCTTCTCTTAAATTCTAAGCTTAAACGAAATTGAATTATGTCATAGAATTTTTTTATTTTTTTTGGTCAATTTGAGGTACATTGCATATGGTATCAGAGCAAAAGCTACAAAATTGGGCCTAAACAGGGCCAGATTAGCTGCTTAGTATTTATTTTAATTTATGTAAAACTAATAAATCTTATGGTTACAAACAGAAAGTCCTTTCTGTTTTTATAAATTATGGCAGCTCCGGAGGGTGCAAAAATCAGTATGGAAGGAAATCCGTAGAAAGGACCTCCTAGAGATCCAAGACAGAACAATGATGGAAGCTCATCCACAGAGGTGTTGGAAACAATGAGGAATCTTTTTGTTGAACTGCAGGTTTTCAAGGCTGACAATGAAAAATTGAAGAAATCACAGCATGAACAACAAGAGATAAATGAAGTCCTGCTGCGTAGTATAGTAACCAAGAAAATCCCAAAAGATGATAACCATGATGAAGAGTTCAACAAAAGGACCTCCAAGAATTCTAGTCCGAAAATTGAAAAAGGAGACAGTTCGTCTGAAGGGACACCTTCGGCTGAAGACAAAACTATACCAGACACAAAAAGAAAACAAGCGGACCACCTTGAAGGAGAATTTAAAAAGATTAAACCAGCTACCTTTGAGAAATAGTTGGAATGGTCTAAAGGAGAAATAGTTGGAATGGTCCGACTTTAATAAGCATTTCAAGAAACAATATATTACTGAAAGCTATTATGAAAGGAAGACGAAATAATTTTATGCGTTATGACTCGAAAAGATGACAATGGAGGACCTTATACATAAATTTCTGGAACTACTAAGGTTCGTACCATACGTCTGGGAGGATAAGGTAAAAATCCAACAATTCTTAAGTTGTTTACCACAATCCTACAGGGACAGAATTGAGTTTGAAAACCCTAAATCCTTGAGTGAGGTATTCAGGAAAGCACGAATGTGCTATGACCAGTATAAATAGCAGGTAGAGTTTCCCAAGGCCTGGAAGGATAAGAAGCAAGATCGAATGAACCAGTGGAAGAAGGGATACCAGCCAACTCCTTATTGAAATGCAGCAAAAAGTTTCCCAAGGAAGAATTTTCACTCCAATCATCTGAATACGCAAGGTGGAGGTAAAACGGTAAACCCAAGAATGAAGAAGTTTGGGGACAACTCCCGTGAGCCATTAAAGTGTTGGGAGTGTGGAGAGCCTCATCTAAGGAGGAACTGTCCATGTTTAATTTCAGCAAACAAAACTATTGTTCACAATTTGCAGGAAACCTCAACAGTGGGAGACGTGGGCATAAGTCTGGATCGAATAAATGCAGCCATAGATGGTTGACAAGATGACCATTAGTCCTCGGTGGTAGAAATTGAAGGTAAAATCAATGACACTCAAATTTATGTTTTAATTGACCTTGGAGCTACGTTAAAATATATTACTCCTGATGTAGTAGAGTTGAATAAACTTAAGAAACTTAAGCACGCAAAATCATGGATGGTACAACTAGCAATGGGTACTAAAATGAAAGTAGTTGACTTTATTTCTGATTTTTAGTTCAGCTTAGATTGTCAAAAGATAAGGACCAATATGAACATCCTACCACTAGGATCTTATGATATGATTATCGGGATGGATTGGTTGGAACAACACAAATCAGTATTAGACTGTTATACAAAGATGCTTAGCTATAAAGATGATTTTGGCACTGTTAGAATATCCCAAGGCATACCAAAACCTATATCAGTCAGACAATTTTTAGTGATGCAACTCAAGAAATGTATTATAAAGGGATGCCAAGTTTATGCCATCCAAGTGACAAATATATTATAAAAAGAAGATAAGCCCAGGTTAGAAGACTTTGTTGTCCTACATGAATTCAGAGACATGTTTGTGGATGAGATACCAGAATTACCTCCTAGAAGGGAAATATATTTCTCCATAGACCTACTACCTGGATCATCCCCTATCTCAACAACACCCTACTGAATGAGTCTACCAGAACTGACAAAATTAAAAATACAATTACAGGAATTGTTGGACAAAGAGTATATCAGACCGAGTGTCTCACCATGGGGAGCACTAGTCCTCTTTGTGAAAAAGAAAGACGGTACTCTAAGACTATGCATCAATTATAGACAACTGAACAAAATGACCATTAAGAACAAATACCCCTTACCAAGGATAAATGATCTGTTCAATCAAGTTGGTGGGGCCAAGATCTTTTCAAAATTGGATTTACGATCTAGTTATCATCAAGTTAGGATAAAGAACGAGGACATAAACAAAACAACTTTTTGAACAAGATATGGACACTACGAGTTTGTATTCATACCTTTTGGACTCACTAACGCACCAGCCACATTTACATGCTTGATGAATAACATTTTCAATCAGTACTTAGAAAAGTTTGTAGTAGTATTTATTGACGATATTCTAGTCTATTCTAAAATGGAGGAGGAACATGATGAACACTTAAGAATAGTTCTGCAAACATAAAGGAAACACAAACTATACACAAAATTCGACAAATGTGACTTTTATCAAAAAGAAATACAATATTTAGGACATGCCATTTCCTCAGAAGGTATTGTTGTAGACCCGAAAAAGATAAAAGCCATTATGGAATGGCCAGTACCTAAGGATGTGGAAGATATACGGTCATTCATGGGAATCACCGGATAGAAGGGTTTTCCAAGTTAGCCTACCCTATCACGTCACTACAAAAGAAAGGGACCAAGTTTAACTAGTCGCAAAAGTCTCAAGACAATTTTAACAAGCTGAAAGAATTATTGACATCGGCGTCCATTTTGAAGGTAGCAGGCCTGGATAAATACTTCATAGTATGTGTTGATGCAAGTAAATAGGGACTAGGTGGTGTTCTAGCTCAGGAAGGGCACATGATTTGTTACGAGTCCCGTAAATTAAAAGAACACGAGCGAAATTATGTCACTCGTGACATAGAATTGGCAGCAGTAATACATCCCTTAAAAATTTGGCGACACTATATAATGGGTAGAAAATTCCTATTATTGACGGATAATAGCAGGGTGAAATATCTGTTTAACCAACCAGATCTCAATTCAAGACAAGCAAGGTAAATATCCTGAGAGAATTCGACTTCGAGGTCAAACATATCAAGGGTAAGGAAAATAAAGTAGCATATGATTTAAGCAGAAGAGTCTATGGGTTATTTGAGATAAACATCAACATGGTAGAAAGTGATCTGGAACAAAGAATAAGAACGACAAGTATTAAAGATGGAAATTACACTAAGATAATGACATAATTACAAAAAAATACTGCCAACTCTGACAAACCAGATCTAAGCATCAACAAGAAAGGACTATTACGATTTAAAAATAGACTCTACATACCAGATTCAGCAGAATTGAAATCAACAATTTTGGACGAAGTGCATAAGAAATTGTATTCTAGCCATCCAGGCTACCAGAAAACCATAACAACACATAGAAAACTATTTTACTGGTTGAATATGAAGGGTGAAACAACAAAGTACTTGGCTAGGTTCCAATATTGTCAGCAGGTTAAGGTCGAGCACCAACATCCAGCCGGCCTATTACAACCATTACCAGTAACATAATGGAAATGGGAGACTATATCACTAGACTTTATCACAGGTTTTCCTAAAAATCAGAAACAAAATGATACTATCATGGTTGTAATCGATAAACTTAGTAAGTATGCACACTTTATTCCTGTAAAGTCTACTTTTAAAGCTATAAACATTGCTGAAATATTCATGAAAGAAATTTTTAGACTACATGGTATTCCTAAAATGGTGGTTTCAGATAGAGACGTAAAATTTACATCCGCTTTTTGGAAGGAATTGTTTGTAGGACTAAACACTAACTTGAACTTCAGTACAAGCTATCATCCAAAAATGGATGTACATACTGAAAGGACAAACCAGATCATAGAGGATATGCGTTGCATGTACGTAAGAACAAAACCGAGCAAGTGGGAAGACTACCTAGACTTGGTATAATTTGCATATAACAACGGGTACCAAACTTTGGCTAAGTTGAGCCCTTTCGAAATACTGTATGGCAGAAAGTGTACAACTCCAATTAGATGGGATAACCCGGCTGACAGACTCATGGTTGGACCAGAGATGCTCCAAGAAATGGAGAACATGGTAAGAAAGGTACAATAGAACTTGAAAGAAGCACAGGACAAACAAAAGAGTTATGCAGACCAGAAAAGGAGACACTTGGAATTTCAAGTGGGAGACCATGTTTACTTGAAGGTCAAAGCCCGAAAAATCTCGTTGAAGTTAGGGAACTGTGCCAAGCTGGCACCCAGGTTTTGTGGGCCCTTTGAGATACTAGCTCGAATTGGACGCATAGCATATCAACATGCACTTCCATCTAATCTAAGAATTCATAATGTGTTTCATGTTTCTTTGTTGAAAAAGTATATTCATGACCCCACTCATATGATTGATTGGAACTTGGTGCAGGTGGAACCCGAAGGCGAGTTCCAAGTGGAACCCCTGCGCATTCTGGACCGGAGAGAAATAACACTTCGGAATAGAGCCTTCACTCAGGTAAATGTGCAATGGAAGCACTTTAGTACTGAGGAGGCCACTTGGGAATTGGAGGGTGATTTGAAGAAATCTCATCCAACCCTATTCCAAGAAAGGAACGAACACTGAGGATAGTGTTTTACTGAAGGGGGAAAGGATGTGGCATCCCAAAAAATAAAATATTTTTGAAATTTAAATTTGCTGGAAAAAGTATTCTATTTTTAGTAAATTCGAATTTGGAAAATTTTTGCCATTTATGACAATTTTGAATTTCGAATTTGATAATTGTAATAAATTATTATGACTATTGGGCAGAAATCTGAGTTGACTCAACTAACTGTATGACTATGAAATTTGTATGAAAACAGAATATTTTATATTGATTGCAGGAGGACAAATGGAACAACCATGTTAAAATCAACTGACCATGACTCCTTGAGTGGGGAATATGTTGGAACTACCTCTAGGATGATTGTTACAAGTGGAAAATCAGTGATTTGGCCATTGGCAGCCCTTGAAAATCAGCGATTTACAAATATGCGAAAATTTCCAAGGGAGGGAAAAGACCTGGGAAAATGATAAATAGCATATGAGAGGAGGCAGGACATTGCCAAATATGTGGAGAAAAGAGACTATGGATTTTCCTTGCTATTATGAGCACTGCTGAGTAAGTGTGAGGTAAGAGGATAACTACTGGAATTGTGGACATTGTTAAGGAGGAGTGTTCCAAATTCACCCTCATGAATTCATGGTCAGTATAGGGTGTGAATCGAGCAAGAAATTTTGGTTGCCTATTCTATGGTTGGAAGGAACGTGGCTATTCCCTTTGTCTTCTTGCAAAACTGGTTCAAATATGTTGATCTACTCCTTCTCTGTGTTAAATAATCATTTATACTAGTGATATGTATATGTTAATTATGTATTGAAGTACTTCCATGGGAGAAATCTGTCGTGTCATAATCCTTTTATGTAATAGGAAAAACTTGTTAGTTTGTAATCTTTTCACCGCTTTATGAAGACGTATCGGTGGCCTCTTGACCCTTCAAGATGTGAGGGTTCACTGTCAAGCGGTGTCTGCCTTATCATTTGCAGGCCATCAAATACCATCACTGCCCTGATTTATTTTTTCCTAAGGTAGAAGGGGCAAGTTTTGTTCCCATAAATACTTGAATCATATTGTAATTCTGAACATAGAGGGTGAGATAGATTGAAAGCATTTCCTGAATTGATTTGGTTATTCCCTGTTTTGGAGGTTTGTTCTATGATTATGTCTTTTTCTTATTGAGTTTGCAAACTCATTTTATTTCTTGATAAATTCATTTTTTGAGAAAACACAGTAAGTATTGGTTTTTACCAATTACGAACCCGGTCATTTATTTATTTCGAGTTTATTTGTTGAAGCGTGTGATTTTTAAAAGAGATTAAATACAAAATTGATATTTCGACATTCGGGACATGCTTGTTACATATACGCGGAGTTCCTTTGCTTTACCAAACACCGAAACCCAAAATTGGTGGACCCACACCCTAATCTCTTTTTGCAATTTCACATTCCTTATTTCATTTTGTTTGTGCGTCAGGTGTTCGTAAACCGCGAAATTATGAACCCTGAAATCCTGAACCCTAAAACCCCAAAGTGTTGGTCCCACAATCCATTCACATTTTTGCAATTCAGGAGTTGTTGTGTGTTGGTGTTTGGCATTTGAAAATCGCGAAAACCCGAACCCCGAAACCTCGAAGTGTTGGGTCCACAGTCTTTCCACATTTCACTATTCGGCAAACAGTGTGGTCCTTTGTTTTTGTGTTCGGCATTTGTAATCACTGAAACCTGATTGACCTCTATTTTTTCACAAAATTGTAGGAACATAATATTAATTATTTGCTATAGGAACAACTCGAATACTGTAATGAATGGACTGGTAGAAATGATGGAGGATCCTCATCCGGGATAGAGGTAGAATAGAAATAATAGATCATATTACAAGTCACTGTGTATAGGGCATGAAAAGTACAAAAATTATTGTATCTGAAAGTATTAAACTAATTATGCATATTTTTAGCGCGATTTTTCTAAGAGTTTTGCTTTCCATGAGGTCATACACCTTTAAGTATTCGAAATTTCATAATTAGACTAATGTTTAATGGCATAAACCGTAGAGAACAAGATGGTATCCTTCGAGTTAACTATGCTTGATGTGTAAGCTACTGGTGTGTAAGAATGAGACCCAAGTTAGGTAGATATACTTGCATGTTTATATTTTCTGTAAGTAAAGATGCAGGACCATAGAAAGTAACTGAGATTTCCAATTATTAAACAATAATCAAGATGAAACTATACCTATAACAATGAATCACTCTATATATATATTGAGAAAGTTATAGGTATGTACATACCTATAGGTGGAAATAAGTACAAATGTTAATGGAGAGTTAAAGTGAATTCCCTACAGTAAGAATTGTAATATACGCCTTTATACGTGCACATACTAGAAAGTCAAAATACCTCCTATTCCTAGCAGTCATGAAGATCCAACCTTGCTATTAAAAGCATAGTTAAATGTGCAAAACTAATTACTTTGACAATCCCAGACTCCTTATCCTTCCAACTCTCGGTCCCCCAAATGCCAAAAAGGGCTTAAAGGTTCTAGATAACCCTTAGCCTTCATCCACGTGACCACCACTCTATGACCACGTGGTTAAACACTACTGAATTTTTGCGATTCGTGATTTCTCGATTCCGACTGCAATGATTCTAGGTCCTTCGAACTCCGAGACATCAAAATGTCGAAATCTCCCCCTTGAGAGATCATCGATCCAGAATCCTCTTGAACCGATGACCATGATCCCACTGGATCGATAATCCACAACTTTTGGGGATTTTCCCTGAACCTTGACCACTCGCCACGTGTCCTCCTTAATGAACAATGTCGATCGTTTCATAATTCCATGAATCGAGAGTTCACGATGCAATGACTCCATAATCACCTGCCGTTCCAAACCCCAAACTATGAAATAGTGAAATTCAACGCCTTAGAGTGTTGGAAGACACTCAGCCTTAATCTCCTCGCTGCTATGCAAGATCCAATGACTCTCGCAACTTCAACACTTCTCCCTGAAGGGTCTCCACCATTCATTTCAGCTTCTCTCCTGCACGACCTCTCAGAGGTTAAAATCTGTGCGCCTAGATCCTTTTGATATAACGGTAGTTGTGCACAACCCTGAGATTTAACTTTTTGAAGCCCAAAGGTTCCTTCAACCTAAGTTTAGATATTGCCTATATACATATAAGTACATTGGAGTAGTTTGAGAGTTAAGGCAAGTGATAGAATTATGGACAGAATCTATCCACATAAGCTTTTCTATTCGAAGTAAACTAGACTGGTGTGATAATGTCATTATGGACAGAAACAAATCTTACCTTCTCTTAAATTCTAAGCTTAAACGAAATTAAATTATGTCATAGATTTTTTTTTTTTTTTGGTGAGTTTGTGGTACATTACATCTTCGATGTACTCCCATCAGGGTTTATTTACTTCAACATCCAAAGTTATTCCAATTATCCTACTTCGATGACCCTCACCACAATGAATCCAATGACCCAGATCTCCTAAAACCACTCTCTGATTGATCAACGATGGATATTTTTCCACTCTCAAATCCAATGGTCAACAATTAAGTGTGACACCCCCCAAAGTTCTAATCCGAATAGGGATCATCCTCATCCTTTTGAAAAACCAGGTATTGACACATGTCATCCTCCAGGACATGCTGGCTTCCATGCTAGCAGGACACGACATGTCGATGTTATTCTCTCTCTCCTTGCACTTATATGATAAGGTATGGATCTAGGGGATAAAAATTTGTTCCTTGCACCCAATATCAATGGTTCAGATTCCACCTTTCAACTCTTCTAATAGATCAACAATTATAGTTGACTCAGAACCCTTCTCTGTGGGAGTCCCAACACAACTTTGCACCCATAACACCGATGGTTTGACCTCCAGTAAACCTTAACACTAAGATCAATGGTCCATAATTTTCTAGGATTGTTCACCGATGGATCCAATGGTTCATTTTATCTCGGAGCTCTTTCCATTAGAATCTCTCATCAACCCTGCTTCAAGGTTCTTTGATGACTATGCCCTCAAACAAAGGGCCAAGATCTAATCATTATGTTGATTCAACGACTATGATTTCTTTAGTTGGAAAACAAAGGTTTTCTCCATGCTAGAAGTCCAAATATGGACATAATTGTTCATAGATTCTTCCAAGTTCTTTCTCATGGTTTCACCATGCCTTTAAAGATTCTGAACCCTTATTATGTAACCTTTGTAAGGAATTATCTTCCTATGTCTATGAGGATTTTCTTTCTGTAATCCTTCCATTTTGATGTGGGGTTTTATACAGTGCTTAAGGGTAAATTCATGAAGGTGGGTAATAGTTTCATGAGAATGGGATCTCCAAAATTCCGAAAGACCTTTTTTTAGCTAAAGTAATATTTTTTTTTGGCTGAAATATGTTTCAGTCGAACCTTTAAATGCCAAGTTGAATGGTATTGTGACGACACCCTCGATTTTCATGTACAATTTTAGCTGGACGGATTTTTATGATCTAGTAACATCTTTTCGGTTGAATGATATTCCGGCCGAAAAGATATTTCGGTCGAAAGAATGTTTCAGCCGAAATATCTTTTCAACTGAAAGAAATTTTAGAGCGAAAGGACCTTTCATCCGAAATGTTCTTTTGACCGAAAAGTGGGTTTTATATTACCCACACATCGTGACAGTGATGGTTTTTCTAAGTTCTTGGCGATAGTTGATAGTGTTAGTGTGAGTGTTGGTGTGGTTGTGTTGGCCGTCTGTAGGTGGGTGGATGGGTGATTGGGTGGATGTCGAAGCTACAGTCGGGTGGGTCTTGGAACTATGGATCTACGAGAGGGTCTTGGAGCTGTGAGTAAATTTCTATAAATTTAATTAACTGTAAATATATGTGTTTTTTGCGTGCTTTAAATATATGAGTTTTGTGCGAGCTTTAGATATATGTTTTTTGTGACATCAACTTTTGTCCCTCACATTGTGACATCAACTTTTCTCCGTCCCATGAGATCGTAATATTATGGTCATCAAAGTACGATGAAGGATTCTTTTTGGTCACATTATGGAATTGGAATAAGTTTGTCACAATCCAATAGTGGGCTATTTTCATCACATTATGACATTGGGAAATGTTCATCTCAGTGCAATGTTGGTCTATGTTTGTCACGTTGCCACATTCAGTTGTCTATATCACATTTCGACAATGGGTTTTTTTCATCTCATTGTGATGTTTCAAAATATCTGTCACAATGCGACGTCAGAATACGAGCGTCACATTTGAGCATGAGGGTATGTTCGTCACATTGCGACATTACTATGGTTGGTAGATTGCAATGTTATCATGTTCAACACATTATGACATTTGGAAATGTTTGGCACATTGTGACCTTGGGATATGTGTGTGACATTGTGATGACAAGACGATAAACAACACATTGCTATGTTTCGAAATGTATGTCATAATGCGACATTAGGATATGTGTGTCACATTGAAACATATTAATGTATAATGTATAATGTAATATATTAATTAATTGATACATTAATAATGTAATTCATTCATTCATTAATAAATTTATACAATATTAATTAATACGGTGCTAAAGTATTAATACATTAATGTATAATGCAACGTACTAATTAATTGATACATTAATAATGTAATGTATGAATCGATTAACACATTTATACAATGTTAATTAATAAAATGCTAGAGTATTAATACACTAATAAAGTAATATGTTAATCATACATTATTAGAGTAATAATAGAAAAAAAAAATTATACATTAATTAAAACATTATTAAATTATTTATACATTAAAAAATTATAGAATTATTAATACAGTGACAAAGTAATACATTGATAAAGTGGTAATACATTGGTAATACATTATTAAAGTATTAATACATTAATAATACATTATTGCATTAATCAAATGTAAAAATTAAAATATGGATACTTTAACGTATAATGTGAGATGTTAAATTATTAATACAAGAATACATCACTCGATAATGAACATGGTTCACTATGATTGACCCTGACCATGGTTTCTTACGGTTGACCATGAGCATGGTTAACTTTGGTAGAGCTTGGTTGACATTGGGAAGGAAAGGTTGACTATGATTGATCGTGGTTTTCCTTCACCATGGTTGATTGTGGTTAACCATCACCATGGTTGAATATGGTTGACCAAGGTTTATTATGGATGACCATGCCCACGACTTTCCTTCATTGACCATGTGGATCTGATTATGGTGGGCCATGTTGATTATGTCTAACCATAGTTTACTATGGCACTATTGGATTTCAATGTTGATATTGTTTTGTTTGTTTCATTGCGACATCAGATTTTTTTCATCACATTGTGACATCAACTTTTGTTCGTCACATGAGATCGTAAGGTTATGGTCATAAAATTATGATGAATATTTTTTATTGTCACATTATCATATGTTGTTGGAATAGGTTTCTCACAGTTTGATTGTGGGCTATGTTCATCACATTGCGATGTTAGGAAATGTTCATCTCATTGCAATGTTGCTCTATGTTTGTCACATTGCCACATTCAGTTGTGTATATCACAATGTGACAATGGGTTTTGTTTGTCCCATTACAATGTTTGGAAATGTTTGTCACAATGAGACATCAGGATACATGTGTCACATTAGAATACAAGGATATGTTCATCACATTATGATGACACAGTTATGTTTGTCACATTGCGACATCCATTTATGTTTGTCACATTGCAACGTTACTAAGCTTGGTATATTGCGATGTAATTATGTTCGACACATTGTGAGCTCTGGATATGTGCGTCACATTGTCACTACAGGGCAATGTGTAACACATTTCTATGTCTCGAAATGTCAGTCACAATGCGACATCAAAATATGTGCATCACAATGGAATGTGAGGAAATGTTCATCGCATTCCAATGTTGGTCTATGTTTGTCACATTTCCACAATCGATTGTGTACAACACAATGCGACTATGGGTTTTATTAGTCCCATTGTAATGTTTCAATTTTTTTTTCACAATGCAACATGAGGATACAAGCGTGACATTGGAACATGAGGATATGGTTGTCACATAGTGACGACAAGGCTATGTTTGTCACATTGTGACATTTTTTTATGTTCGTCACATTGTGACACTAGGGCTATGTTTGTCACATTACGACATTACTACGTTTGGTATATTGCAACGTTACTATGTTTGACACATTGCAATGTTTGTTCATCACATTGTGATGCTAGGAAATGTTCATCTCATTGCAATGTTGCTCTATGTTTGTCACATTGCCACATTCAGTTGTGTACACCACAATGTGACAATGGGTTGTGTTTGTCCCATTGCAATGTTTGCAAATGTCTGTCACAATGAGACGTCAGGATACATGTGTCACATTAGAATACGGGGATATGTTTATCACATTATGATGACACGGTTATGTTTGTAACATGGTGACATCCATTTGTGTTTGTCACATTGCGATGTTACTAAACTTGGTAGATTGCAACGTTAATATGTTCGACACATTATGACCTTTGGATATGTGTATCACATTGTGACTACAGGGTGATGTGTAACACATTTATACGTCTCGAAACGTCAGTCACAATGCAACATCAAAATATGTGCATCACAATGCAATGTGAGGAAATGTTCATCCCATTCCAATGTTGGTCTATGTCTGTCACATTTCCACATTTGATTGTGTACAACACAATGTGACTATGGGTTTTATTCGTCCCATTCTAATTTTTCAATTTTTTTTGACAACGCAATGTGAGGATACAAGCGTCACATTGGAACATGAGGATATGGTTGTCACATAGCGACGAAAAGGCTATCTTCATCACATTACAACATTTCTTTATGTTCGCCACATTGTGACACTAGAGCTACGTTCATCACATTGTGATGTTACTAAGTTTGGTATCTTGCAACATTACTATGTTTGACACATTGCAACGTTTGGAAATGTTTTCCACATTGTGACGTTGGGATATGGGCATGACATTGCAACATGAGAAAATGTTCATCACATTATGATTGCAGGGTGATGTGTGATACATTGTGACATCTATTAATGTTCATCACATGGCAACATTACTATCAACTATGATGAAATTTCTATGTTCATCAGATTGTGATGTCAGTTTATGTTTCTGACATTATGACGTTACTATGCTCAACAAATTGTAACATTACTATGTTTGATAGAGTGCAACGTTACTATGTTTGACACATTACAACATTACTATGTTTTTCACGGTGTAACATCCAATTTATTCGTCAGATTATAATTTTGGTGCATCTTCATTGCATGACAAGGTTTGTTTCTAATTTTTGGCATAGTTTTGAAAAAAATATCTAACTAAGTGTTTGATTTGTGAAAAATATAAATTTGAACTCATGTGATATATTACATAGAAGGAAACTTAAAATCATACTTGTATTTTATAATTTAGTATTTTTATTATTATTTATAAAATGTGTCAAAACAAAATATAACTAATTATAATTAAAATTATTATAATGATAATTAGTTTCCAAAAATGAATTTCTAAATTTAAAAACATGGTCTAAATCCTAATTTTATTATACTTCCCTCTTAACATTTTTAAAGATAGAAAAAATTAAAGAACATAATATTCATTACTAGGTATAAACCTACTATCCACTATTACTAAAAACTCATAATGTTATTTATTAAGAAGGCATAATGTTATTTATGTTAATACATAGTAAGATGGAGAATTTTAATTGACTAGTTTAGCACTAAGAAAATGCAAGAATGCTATCTAGAAAACTCTTTATAATTATTAAATTTAGGACTTTAAAAACTCTTAATAATTGTTAAATTAGACTTTATCAACTTTGTTTTATTACTGTCTCGAGCTATATATAGATAATGGTTGAGGTTTATTTAAACTTATTACTGTCTCTCTATATATAGATAATTGTTGAGGTTTATTTAAACTATGAGTAGGAATGGTAGGTTACTAATTATGGTAGGTTAACCATTAAAAAAACAATATTATATCTAAATATATCTATGAATACCATGTTTTAGTGCTTCATATAGACATGTCGGTATAATATTTGTTGTCATTTTATGTTTATGCTTGAATGTTTTTAGGAGTACATCTAAATAACTAAATAATTTTATTTATAAAAAAATATTTTATTAAATTTATTATTATTATTAATTTAATTTCAAAGAAAAAAATTAACCTATTTAATTTAAAAATAACTATCACTTGAACATCACTCTTATAATTGAATAAGTAACAATACAATATATCGATAATACACCATTATTAAATATTTTTTCTTAAGATTTTAAGCATGAATTTGCATATCATGGAACCCTAAAATACTCAACTAACACCAAATTAATATCATTCTTAGTTATTCATTACACAATCAACTAATATCAATTGAGGGAGATTTCAATTCCAATCTTATTGGCATTTCAAGACCTTTGGCCCGTCAATGTATGGGCATTTGGAGTGTGGGCATTTGGATTCCTCCACGTTTCTCCTCTGCCAATTCTAGGCATCAAGAGTCGAGATTATAATATTCTTTAATTTTAAAATAACTACCACTCTCACAAAACTCTTACAACTATTCATGGATAAGTAACAATACAATATATCTATAATACAAAACATTGTTAAATATTTTTCAGTTTTCATTAACAAAGAATAACCTTAACCTTAATTTTATTTTAACCCGAACCCTAATAATCATTATTGAGAATTGTTTAGTGTTTAATGATTTAAAAGGTTACACTAATTATTAAAAATTAAATTAAAAATAATGTTTAATGATTTAAATGTCTAGTAATAATTTCAAACTTATATTATTTAATGACGTGTTATGATTTGATTACTATAAGTAAAAGAAAGTGAATAAGCTCCATATATTCATATTTGTCATTAACCATTTATTCACAAAAGCATGTTAATTCATTTACAACCATGTTATTATTGGAATCAAGTTCCATATATTTATATTTGTCATTAACCATCTATTCACAATAAATTTGCAATGTAACAATGCTTATTATTGTAATCAAGTTTATATTATATTGATAACTATGTTATAATTTTTATTCACCTCTTAATCGACTATCGATATCATTTATCTTCTTCACCTCTTCGTCGACTATTCACCTCTTTCGTCGACTATTCACCTCTTAAAGAAACCAGAATTTAATATATGACTTGCTTAATTAATAAGGAAGAGATAACGTCTAAATTATTTAGTATGGTGAATTAAATTGGGTGACATTTGTCAAAAGAGCCTCAACTGTCTATCAAAATTGAAAGAGGTAAAGGGAGTTCGGACTGAGTGTGAAGGATAACATTATGGTAACTCACATTCATCTTTGATTTACTGGTATAGAGCTGATTGCACTGAATAATATATTATTATTTTATATATATGGTAAATGGTAATATATATATATATATATATATATATATATTATTAATAATATATATATATGGTAAATATATTATTTTATTAGTAGTTTATAAATACATTATATTAATAATGTATTTACGTTGATAGGTGTTCCTTTATTGGAATTGATGGTTTAATGAGCTTTTTAATTGCAAATTCTAATCTAATGACCAAAAATCAAAGATGCTGGCATATATCAATGAATGCAATTTAATGTTCATAACTTTCTAGCATTTTTAAAGGCATTCTGTTTACTTTTTAACATTTACTTAATATGATTAAAAAATTAGTGTGTGCCTATCTAATTGCCACGTTCAAATGATTAACAATCTTACTTGAATTTACAAATTTACTTCATTATTAACTTTTTCTATTTTACTATATTAAATTTAGGTTTCTACCACATTTTTCATATTTAAGATACACCAACAATGGTCGATTTACACCTAAAATGCCAGCCTCCATAATTTTAATTTTAATGATTATCATTTCATATTCGTTTGTAGTCAAGAAATCATGGCTACCTTAAGTATTCATTCCATTAATGGCCCGTGCCTCTTCATACCTCCGACCATTGCATTCAATTAATGTCCCTCACCTCTTCACACCTTCAACCTGTTGATGCCCCCGATCATTTCATTCCATTAATTCCCCGCACCTCTTCATACCTCCTCGATTGTTTCATTATATTAATGCCCTGTGCCTCTTCATACCTATGACTTGTTGATGCCCCTAATCATTTATTACCTGACTTATGATGCATAATAGAAGGGAGAATAATACAACAACCAATAAATACAGCCATGTGTTTTGTTGATGGAATTAGATGGGTTTTTTCTGCTGCTATGCGTGATTTTTTCGTATATGATCGAAATCATGAATTTTCAATCGATAGAGACCCCAGTCCCACTAACAGCCAGCTGGTTACTTCTGCCCATATCCATGGAAACCTAGATTTTATGTGTACCACTCTGTAAGCTCAGAGCCAGACTAGTTATTCTATGGATACTAATGCACAAGCAATGGTGCATAGGTGAATGAATAGGCAACGGTGCACAGTTAGATTTATTTAAATTTAGATTGCACATACGCTTATACATAATTGGATCAGATTTATATTGCACATATAGTAAAAATATGCGAAACAAAAAACACGGTGAGGCTGCACTCAATTCTATATTACTCAATGAAGACAGATTACATCCTTGTATAGGAAAAGACTCTACCGAGTCAGTTACATGCAAACCAAAGACAACTAGACTCTTAACTATGAACTGAACTGACTCTCAACTATGAACTGACTCCTAACACACCTACAACTGACTCTCACAATTGAAGCTTATAACTGGTGCTTACAACTGGTCCTTACTCCATTATTTCCAAGTCTCCGCCTTAATGGAGAATGGATTGGCTTCTACACCTAACATCTCCCTAAACAATTCAAACTTAATCTTTCCAAGAGGCTTAGTGAAAATATCAGCAGCATTTTCACTAGTATTACAATACATAAGAGTTATTTCATTTGACTACAACTTTTCTCGAACAAAATGAAACTGAGCTTCAACATGTTTTGTCCTTGCATGAAAAATCCGATTCTTCACAATATTGATTGAACTTTTATTATCACATATGATCATCATAGGTTCCTTCCATTCTTCTCCAACATCTTAAAGAAATCTTCTTAGCCAAACAACTTCACAAGTTGCTGCACACAAGGCTTTATATTCTGCTTCAGTAGAAGACAAAGATATAGTAGGCTTCTTTTTACTTCTCCATGAAACAACCCCAGTTCTAATGTTGAATGAATATCCAGTGGTTGGTCTTCGATCATCCAAATTGCCAGCCCAATTAGAATCTGAATAACCTGTCAACTCAACATCATATTCATCAGTATACTTAATACCATAATCAAGTGTACCTTTTAGATATCTGAGTACTGACTTTGCTGCATTCCAATGGCTTTCATGAGGTTTTTCCATGAACTGACTTAACACATTCACAAAATATGAAATATCAGGTCTGGTTGTGGTGAGATAATTCAGACTACCCACCATATATCTATACATAGTGCCATTTACCTCCTTCGAACCATCATCATAAGAAATTTTCACATTCTATTGCATGGGAATAGTAGAAGACTTACACTGATCCATTTTAAATTTCTTAAGTATTTCTCTCTTTTTTTTTTTATGTCTGGAGGAATCAGCAACTACTTGGGCACATGCTCGCGTTACACGTGGCCGTGTTATCCAACTGCTACCACTATAACCTCCAAGTGTGCCCACGAGGCCCCATACGCAACACACATTGTAAGTCGGGGGGAGTTGAACTCGAAACCTCATGGAACTTCATTTTCACGGCACTTGCCAATTGAGATACCCCCCAGGGGATTCTTAAGTATTTCTCTTATATACATACTCTGACAAACAAAAGTTTGGCCTGCATTTCTCCAAACATCAAGACCTAGGCAGTCATGTAACTCTCCAAGATCTTTCATTTCAAATACCTTTGATAACTTCTCCTTGATTTCATCAATTAACTTCCCTGCATTTCCTGTAATTATTAAATCATCAACATATAATGAAATCAATACTATATACCCTTGTTCATCAAATTTGGTATACAGATTTGGATCACTTTTTCCCCTCATAAAACCTTGTTGAAGAAAGAAAGAGTATATCTTCTCATACCATGACCTAGGTGCCTATTTTAGTCCATACAATGCTTTCTTTAACTTACACACTAAGTGTTCTTTCCCCTTTTCAACAAACCCTTCAGTTTGAGTAAGGTAAACCTCTTCCTTTAACTCACCATTCAAAAATGCAGATTTAAAATCTAATTGATGCAGCTTCTAATGATAATTTGTAGCCAAAGAAAATTAACATTCTGATAGTATTCAATTTAGCTACTGGTGCAAATGCTTCAGCATAATCAATACCTTATGTTTGTGAATACCCCTTTGCAACCAGTCTATCCTTATACTTATCTATACTACCATCTAATTTAAACTTGGGTTTGTATATCCATTTGCATCCAATGGGCTTCTTATGTTTAGGAAATTCAGTCAATTCCCAAGAATTTTTTTTCATTATAGATTCATATTCTTCCTCCATTGCATTTCGCCATTCATCATGTTCATTAGCTTCATCAAAACTCATGGTTTCTATGATATTTGAAATCATACTCATTAGGGCATAGTCTTTATACCTTTCAAGAAGTCGAATCTGTCTTGAAGATCTTCTCAACTGATTATCTTCCTCCCCACTTTGTGAAGATCTATCTTCACCTCTAGGTGAACTGTGACTGCTTGAATTGTCCATATCACTGAGTCCTTCTTCTTCTTCTTCTTCTTGTCGCTGTGGGGATGGTTGTTGCTGTGTGGGTTGCTATTGCTCTTCTTTAACTTCTTCATCAAGAATTCTCTGCCATTCCTCATCACTATTGTCATCATGATTTCCTGCTTCCTTCTCATGGAAAAGTACATCTCTACTTGCAAATACTTTGTGAGTAACAGGATAAAACAATTTGTATGCTTTAAATTCAAAATAGTACCCAATGAAAATACATTTAATGGCTTTAGCATCCAATTTCCTCCTATTATCCTTTGGAATATGAGAAAAATCCTTACACCCAAATACTTTCAAATTATGAACTGCAGGTTTGGAACCATTCAAGGCTTCGAAAGGAGTAACGTTATCAAGACACCTTGTTGGACTTCTATTCTTTAAATAAACTGCAGTATTTATGGCTTCAACCCAAAATGCATTTGAGAGATTCTTACCTTTCATCATACTACGTGCACACTCTACCAGAGTTCTGTTTTTCCTTCCAGCGACTCTATTTTTCTTTGGAGCGTGAGGTACTATAAACTGTTGTACTATTCCATTATCTTTGCAATATTTGTTGAAGTCCCCTGATTTATACTCTCCCCCTTGATCTAAACGTAGGATTTTGATGGATTTTCCTGTATGCTTTTCCACCATGGTTCTGAATTCCTTAAAGTACTTGAAAACATCACTTTTTCGTCTAAGGAAGTAAAACCATGTGTATCTCATGCAATCATCAATAAATAACAAAAATTAAAATGCACCTCTTAGAGATCTAGCCTTCATAGGCCCACAAACATCATTATGCACAAGATCTAACACATCTCTCTTTTTCTTATCAGGAATAGAGGGGAATTCATCTCTGTGCATCTTTCCTAATTCACATCCATCACAAGCAACCTTCTCATTCTTTAACATGGGAAGTCCTTCAACCATATTATTTTTCTGTAATAACAATAAATCAGGATGATTGATGTGTCCATACCTTTGATACCAAAGAATCTCTGTTGGCATAGTTGTAGAATTCAGTGCATGATGTGTTTTTCTGGTAACATCAAGTTTATATAGACCTCCTGTTCTGACTCCCATTGCAACAGTTTGGAAGTGGTCCAGCAGATCCTTCACTACGCAATAATTCTTGAAGAATTCAACCTTCAAGTTCTGATCTGTAATGGTGGACACAGAGAT
>JASDQU010244085.1:22369-33118 GCA_032191745.1 Picea mariana | reverse complement strand
TCAAGTGATATGGATATCACATTCACTCCATCCTTCACAGCATCGTCCAGTCCAGCTAGAATGTCGGATCCCCGACAACCATCTCGAGAACAGACTATAGACTGCGATTCTGGATGTGGGAGATTCTCCTCTTGCAGATCCTTTGGCAAGCCCGTAGTAGTCGGCTTCCGCCACAACACTGCCCGCTGCAGTTGAGGGTGTATGTGTTCCATGCCCCTCGCTGTCTCTCGCTGACAATGGCCGTTCCCTCTGTGTCGTATTCTTCCTTGATCCTGAACCGTAATAGCGTGCGCCAATGATTTTTCTGTTTGTACATGACCAGATAAGAAGCAAGATTTTAATGCAATAATTGCATTCTTCTGCAAGTGTAACGTTACAAAAACTACTATAAATGAGAATAGATTCATCTTTAACATTGACCTATTAGGAATGCATGGGATTGAGGTTGAATTTCAGGTTAATATGTCAGATCTGATCTGAAGCTAAAACTAGCGCAACGGGATCTCGATTGCAGATTCGGAGCATCCAACTGGTATGTAGCAATGTCAATAGTTGACTTTTGTCAATGAAAGAAGCATGCGCGATCTTGAACTGTTGATCTTCGAAATGAAATTTACGCTTCTGATCGTCCAATAAAATCGAGTTTTTCCTGTCCCTTAAGGTCTGGATAAAGATAAGAGTCGAGTAGCTACAAGATGAAGAAATACAGACCTATTGCACTTGAAAYCCTGTCCTCCAGCGCATGSTCCTTTCCACCSAGAAGGAACTGGWCCAATCCCGCTATCGTTGAAGCTTGGTGACTCAGGCCAAACGCCTGTGTTTGACACATGTTAGCTTTTTTCAACCAAGCAAAACACATTCTCCTCTCAGCAAAACTACAGTAGTGTTTTAATCGATTAAAACCGCTCCGTACCTTCCTAGAACGGAGGAAAGCAGCTCCACATGGCTGCTGACTATGAAATCCCTTCCACCGTCACGGGAGCTGCCCATGTAAACGATGTAAACCTGCACAATAGCACACAAGATAAACATGATATAAAAATCTTGGATACTGCAAATTGGAGTTCGTCCAGAAAGCACAAATATTATGTGAGAACTCGTGAAATTACTACCTGTTTATTATCACCATTGATGCTGCAGCCCAGAAGTATTACAAGTAACGTGATGGTAGTCATCGTTCAGATTGTAATTGAATTGAGGTTTCCGAGCAATCCTTTATATCAATACAGGTACCGCATATCAAGGTCGAGGTTATGAAGTCAGATGTTTAAATCAAATCAAAGTGGCCGCGTGTGTAATTTTAATGAGATTAAAAGGGAACATAAATTTAAATTAATTCAAAAGTTTAGGATCTCCTGCTAATTATTAGAATTAGTAAGCATTTCTCTCATAAAATTAGGATCTCGTGCTACTTATCAGAATTAGTAAGCATCTTTCTCCTAAAATTATTAGTTTAGTTCATAAACTAATCTCCTGCTACTTATTAGAATTAGTAAGCATTTTTCTCCTAAAATTATTGGTTTAGTTAATAAACTAATCTTAATTTTAAATGAACCTTTTTTATTTCTATGAAGTATATATTTATAGTTATGAGATTAATATATTTATAATTATGACATTAAGATTTTTTTAATTTCATTAATTATCAATATTTTGAGATTTAATTAATTAAAGCTTTTTAAATTATCAATATTTTGAGATTTGGTTAAATAAAGCTTTTTAAATTGTCAATATTTTGAGATTTGATTAAATAAGGATTTTTCATTTCCTATTTTAAGAATTTTATCAAATCAAGAATTTTACCACTAATTAATTATTTCTGCAACATGATTGAGAACGTGGAAATCAATATTCCCAAGATCAAATTCTTCCTGAGCACTTGAAAGTGGATGCAGATGTAATGTTTGACAATGGGCATGTTCTCGTAAGGTCACACACAACCATGTTTGAAAGTGGTTTTCCATAAACGATCATGGTTGGGCATGACCGTAGTTGACCAAGACTACAGACATTCAGATAATGAAATTTGGAAGTGTTTGTCACATTATGACGACATGATATTTGTGTAACATTGCGATAATGAAGCTATGTTGATGACATTATGATAACGAGGCTATGTTCGTCAGATTGCGACGACAAGATATTTGCATCACAATATGATGACATGATATTTGCATCACATTGCAATGACAGGGCTATGTTCATCACATTGCGATGATAGTATATTATGTGGCACATATTGACGACGATGCGACTATTGGGACGAGGGGTTTAGGTTCATCACATTGAAATAACAGGTCATTTAAGTAAAAATTGGCAATGTGATGAACATAAATGTCGTATGTTCATCGTATGTCGAATGGCTATGTGATGAAAATAATACATTAATTTTCAATGACCATGCTTTACTATAGTTGCCAATGATCATGGCTAACTTTGGTAGAAATTTGTTGCCTTTGGGAAGGAAAGGTTCACTATCGTTCACATGGTTAATTATGGTTGACCATGGGCATGGTTAACTTCCATAGACCTTCACCATGGTTAACTTTCCTAGACCTTCACTATGGTTGATGCTCACTATGGATGACCTTCACTATGGTTGACCTTGGTTGACCATGACCATGGTTGACTATGGTTGACTATGGTTAACCATGTTTGACATTTGTTATCCATAGGCAACCATGGTTGGCCATGACCATAGTTGACCAAGACTACGGATGACATTCAAATAGTGAAATTTGGAAGTATTTGTCACATTATGATGACATGATATTTGCGTAACATTGCGACAATGAAGCTATGTTGATGAAATTGTGATGGTGAGGATATGTTCGTCATATCGTGACAATATGGTTATTTTTGTGACATTGCAAGGGAGGGGATAAGTTCGTCAGATTGTGACGACAAGATATTTGCATCACAATATGATGACAGGATATTTGCATCACATTGCAATCATGGGGCTACATTCATCACCTTGCGACAACATTATATTGCTTGTCACATATTGACGATGACATGGATATTGCGATGAGGGGTTTATGTTAATCACATTACAATGACATGTCATTTAAGTAAAAAGTGGCAATGTGATGAATGTAAATGCCGTATGTTCATCATATTTCAAATGGATATGTGATAAAAATAAATGTCGTATGTTCATCACATAGTGATAAGATGATATTTATTTCGACGATGGGGCGATGTTCATCATAGAGTGATGACAAGACATTGTTTTTCACATTATGATGACATGCTATTTGTGTCACAGACAATGAGGATATATTCATCACATTAGGATGACAAGGTTATGCTCATGACATTGCAAGAATATGTTTATTTTCATCACATTGTGATGACGAGGTTTTGTTCGTCACATTGCGACAATATGGTTATGGCCAATCATGTTTGTCACGTTGCAAAAATATGGTTATGACGACATGAGTTGGGAGTAGCATTGCGATGATGAAGCTATGTTGATGAATATGTGATGGTGAGGCCATGTTCTTCATATCGTGACAATATGGTTATTTTTGTGACATTGCAAGGGAGGGGGTAAGTTCGTTAGATTGTGATGACAAGATATTTGCATCACAATACGATGACAGGATATTTGCATCACAATATGATGACATGATATTTGCATCACATTGCAATGATGGGGCTATGTTCGTCACATTCCGTTGACAGTATATTGTTTGTCGCATATTGACAATGAGAGGGATATTGTGACGAGAGGTTTATGTTCAACACATTACAATAACATGTCATTTAAGTAAAAAATGGCAATGTGATGAACGTAAGTGTCGTATGTTCATTATATGTCGAATGGATATGTGATGAAAATAAATGTCGTATGTTCATCACATAGTGATGACATGATATTTATTTCGATGATGGGGCAATCTTCATCACAAAGTGATGACATGACATTGTCTTTCACATTATGGCGACAGGCTATTTGTGTCATGGATGTTGAGGATATGTTCATCACATTGGGACGACAAGATTGTAATCATCACATTGCAACAATATGGTTATTTTCATCACATTATGATAGCGAGGTTATGTTCATCACATTGTGACAATATGGTTATGGCCAGTCATGTTCGTCACATTGCGACAATATGGTCATGACAAGAAATGCTCGTCACATTGCGAAAATATTGTTAAGGCCACTCATGTTCATCACATCCCGACAATATCGTTGTGTTCCTCGCATTGTGACAATATGGTGATGGCCAACCATGTTCAATAATTGTCAACCATGCTCAACCATAGTCAACCATAGTCATGGTCAATCAACATCAACGATAGTTATGTTTGTTACAATGCGACAATATGGTTATGTTCGTCACATCGTATGTTAAGTGTATAAGGCTAGATTCGTCACATTGCAACAATATGGTTATGTTCATCACATTGGGATGACAAGCCTATGTTCTTCATAGTGGCAGGGTAGGATATTTGCGTCACATTATGATGATTGGATATTTGCATCACATGGCTGGCCATAGCCATAGTTGACCAATACTACGGATGACATTCAGATAGTGAAATTTGGAAGTGTTTATCAAATTATGACAATATGATATTTGCGTAACATTGCGACGATGAAGCTATGTTGATGAAATTGTGATGACACGGCTATGTTTGTCATATTGTGGCAATATGATTATTTTGTGACATTGCAAGGGAGGGGATAAGTTTTTCATATTACGACGACAAGATATTTGCATCACAATATGATGATAGGATATTTGCATCACATTGCAATGATGGGGCTACGTTCATCACATTGCTACGACATTATATTGTTTTTCACATATTGACGATGACATGGATATTGCGACGAGGGGTTTATGTTAATCACATCACAATGACATGTCATTTAAGTAAAAAGTGGCAATGTGACAAATGTAAATGTCGTATGTTCATCATATGTCGAATGGATATGTGATGAAAATAAATTTTGTATTGTCAGATCACATAGTGATGACATGATATTTATTTCGACAATAGGGCGATGTTCATCACTGAGTGATGACAGGACATTGTTTTTCACATTATGACGACAAGATATTTGTGTCACAGACGGTGAGGATATGTTCATCACATTTGGACGACGAGGTTGTGTTCATCACATTGCAAGAATATGGTTATTTTCATCACATTGTGATGACCAGGTTATGTTTGTCACATTGCGACAATATGGTTATGGCCAATCATGTTCATCACATTGCGACAATATGGTTATATTCATCAAATTGCGACAATATGATTATGACAAGACATGCTCGTCACATTGTGAAATTATTGTTATGGACACTCATGTTCATCACATCCCGACAATATCGTTGTGTTCATTGCATTGTGACAATATGTTTATGGCCAAGCATGTTCAACCATTTTCAACCATTGTCAACCATGGTCATAGTCAATCAAGGTCAATGATAGTTATGTTCGACACATTGTGACAATATGGTTATGTTCATCGCATTGCGATGACAGGCCTATGTTCGTCACATTGGGAGGGTAGGATATTTGCATTACATTAGGATGACTAGATATTTGCATCACATTGCAAAGACGGGGATATGTTCATAACATTGTGATGATAGGATAATGTTTGTCACATATAGACGATGATAGGGATAGTGTGATGATGGGGCTATGTTCATCACATTACGATGACAAGAGATTGTTTTCCACCTTACGATGACACGATATTTGCATAACATTGCAACGATGAGGCTATTTTCATAATTTTGTGATGACAAGGCTATGTTTGACTTATCTTAAGTGAGGTTTATGCAACCAATTTCAAGTTAATTATATTTTCTTTTAATATAATAAAATTTGAAATTTACTAAATTATATCAACATTTTCAAATCCAATTGTATAAAAATGTATGTAGTAATATATATGTTATAGATATATTTAACTTGAAATCATGTCAAACATTTTTAATATCTAATTAAATGTATGTGGTAGTTGACTTATCTAATTACAGTCTCAAAAATGTAGTAATGTTGCAATGGGACAAACATATCCCTATCATCTCAATGTGATGAACATAGCCTTGTCGTTGTAATGTGATGAACATAGCCATATTGTCATAGTGTGAAGAACATAGCCTCGTCATAACAATGTGATGAAAATAGCCTCATCACCGCAATGTGGCAGAATATCCTAATGTCATAATGCGAGAAACATTTTCACATCTCATTATGTGATGAACATAACCCATTGTTGCAATGTGATGTACGCAACCCAATGTCATAATGTGACAAACATAGCCTAACATTTTAATGAGAGGACCATTTCCCAACATTGCAATGTGATGAAAATATTCATATGATTGCAATGTCATGAACATAATCACATCACATTCTAACCAAGATAGCAACGTCACAATGCGACGAACATAGCCCCGTCATCCCTTTGTGATGAACATACCCATAGTCAACCCTGTTCAACCATAGTCAACCCTGGTCAAGCATAGTCAACCATTTTCATGGTCAACCATAATCAACCCTTGTGAAGGTCAACCATAACCAACCATAATACAATTTTGGTCCATGTCAAGCATAACCATGGTTAACCATACTCAATCATGGAAACCATAGTCAACCATGGACAAAGTCAACTATGTTAAACCATACTCTTGATCATGGTGAACAATAGTCAACCATAGTTGACATAATGGTCAACGATAGTCATACTTAAGGTCAAACATGGTGAATTCCATCCATAGTCATGGTTTACCATGTGGTCATGGCCAGCCATGGTCATCTATGGACAACAACTCTCAAACACGGTTAACCATTGTTAACCATGGTCAACCACAATCAACCAAGGTTAACCATAGTGAAGCTCATACATAGTGAAGGTCAACCATAATGATGGTCTGCAGAAGCTAACAATGGTCATTGTTAACAACAATTAACAATTATTATGGTAATCCAATGTCAATATACATCGAAGGATTAAAATAATGCAATGTATTGATGTATTACTAATGAAAATATTAATACACTAATAACATTAAAATATTAATACTTTAATGTCTTAATACTTAAATATTGTATTATACTTTAATACATTAATACTTAAATGCATTAATACTTTAACACACTAATACTTTAATGCATTTAATATTTTAATGTATTAATACTTAAATATTGTATTATAATTTAATACATTAATAATTAAATGCATTAAATACTTTAATGCATTTAAAGTATTAAATACTTTGTTAATGCATTAAACATTTTAATGCATTAATATATTTAATATATTAAAGTATAATTATTTAAGAGCCCCATGTCCTCAAGCATTAAGTTGCCGATGGATCTTCCACGGACTCATTCATGCTGTATGTGAACGCCAAACTATCTCACTTACCTCTCCCCCGGAGGGGACTCATGCGTAAGGTGAACGCCCCACTTCACCACAGACTCATGCAGCAAGTGGACCTATATATCCCCACGTTCTCAAGAGTAAGTTGCCAAAGGAGCTCCCACCCATAACCTCCCCGGCTCAGAACGATGTTCCATACCGTTCAGTGACAGGTGGAGGCAGGCTCTCTTGATCAATAAGGGCTTGTTTTGGCTGAGCTTCCATCTTGCACCGACGAAAGATCAGATTCAAATAGTGTAATTAAATCAGTAACCGTGATGAAAACGACTAAATGAAGTAAGGCTATCAATATGGATCAACCCGACCAACGAACCAAGGCAAGCACTCAATCAATCTATCTCGAAGCCTATCCAAATGCGGTATCTTGGAATCAACCAGGTGCGTTTCACCTCTTCAGTGTGCTCCTGCGGTAGGCTCCTAGTATGTCCCTCCCCCGGTCAGTTCCATCAAATCAAAGCGAAAGGATTGGGTCGGATTTCCTATTGAAGGCTGTATAATGAAGCGAACAGAAGGCGTAAAGAATGCATATGTAACAGAAAGCCTGGGAGTACGCGAACTGAATACGAATTGTGATATTATAATTTAATACATTAATAATTAAATGCATTAAATACTTTAATGCATTTAAAGTATTAAATACTTTGTTAATGCATTAAACATTTTAATGCATTAATATATTTAATATATTAAAGTATAATTATTTAAGAATTAAGGTATAACACATTATTTAAGTATAAAATTTATTAAAGTATTATTATTTTAATAGTTTAAAGTATTAATATTTAAACAATTATTATACTTTTACATATTAATACTTTAAATATTGTATTATAATTTAATACATTAATATTTAAATGCATTAAATACTTTGTTAATGCATTAAACATTTTAATGCATTAATATATTTAATATATTAAAGTATAATTATTTAAGAATTAAGGTATAACACATTATTTAAGTATAAAATGTATTAATATTTAAACAATTATTATACTTTTACATATTAAGATTTTACATATTAATACTTTAATGCATTCAAATATTAAATATTTAATGTATTTATACATTAAAGTATTAAAATACATCAAGGTTACTGAAAATTAACCATGTTCATGTTAAGAAACTATCATCATTCTCCGCCATGGTTGTTTTCAATTAATAAAGTATTAACATTTTAATATTTTATAATTAATGTATTGTTACTTTAATAAATGTATTAGTGTATTAATAATCTATTGATATATTAATATTTTATTAATATATTGTTACTTTAATAATATATTAAAGTCATTAATATATTTACTAATGTATTATTACTATAACAATGTATTAATAAATAAAGTATTATGCTATTAATATATTAAAAAGATTTATAGATTAATGTAATATGCATTAATAATATGTAATAGTATTAATATGTATTAATACATTAATGTTAATATATTAAAAACTTTTATAAAGTAACGTAATAATGTATGAAATAGTTTAATGGAGTTAATAGTATTAATTAATAATGTATTAATTAATAATTTATTCATATATAGTATCAATTAATTATTACATTACATTAATAATGTATTATAATTAATAGTTTATAAATACATTACTTTAATAATATATTAGTAATTTAATAATGAATTACTTAATATGAAATTCAATGTAATACTACTTTATTATTGTATTATTACTTTAATACATTATAGTATAATTATTTAAGTATTAAAGTTTAATATATTATTTAACTATTAATGTATTAATACTATTAATTAATACTATTAATACATTATTTATTATTACTACTTTATCAATATATTATTAATGTATTAATAACTTAATACATTATAGTATAATTATTTAAATATTTAAATATTATATATTATTTAAGTGTTAATGCATTTATATTATTAATTAATAATATATTTAATGTATTAGTTCTTAATTTATTGATGTATTAATTAATTAATACAATACATTACTAATGTAAATGCATAATGTAAATATATAATTTTATTAGTAATGTATTAATACATTACATTAATAATGTATTACTTAATATATGAAAAGTCATTGTAGTAATAATAATAATAATAATAATAATAATAATAATAATAATAATAATACTTTATTTTTAAGCTCAATGCCAAGTGAGACATCAAATTGGTGTATGAGACCCTCTTCTCCTAATGATTTTGAGTGGTAAAGTCTATGGAGGTATACATACCCTACCCCTCTAGATTTGAACTTTATTTATGTATTAGTGTCTGAATATGTTATAGTATATTTATTTAAGTATAAAAATTTAATATATTATTTAAGTATTAATGCATTAAATTATTAATATTTTAATACTTTAATATATTATTATATTAATGTATTACGAATTTAATAATGTATTAATATATATTAAATGTAATAATGTATTATCACTCTAATAATATATTATTAATGTATTACTTTATTATTGTATTAATATTTTTTGCAATGTATTAGTTATTATTATATAAATATATTAATTAATTTATACATTATATTATTGATGTATCAAGTAATTAATATGTTACATTATACATTCATGCAAATTAATGTTATAATCTATACATTTTTTTTTTTAAGTGAGTGTGAGTACCTGTATTACTAAAAAAGGCTAAAATACAAAAAGAGGACCTCCCTGGTCTACCAAAAAGGAAACCAGTCAGCCCAGGGGTTCTAGAGTTGTGTTCTCCGAGATAGCAGAGGGGTATGGCTAGACCACCACATTGGGAAACTGGTCCAGTCCCACCATATCCAGTTTTTGACAAGCTAATCAAAATAGAAACATGAAAAACACAACAGAGAAATTGAGACTGACCCAATAACATGCATTGATCATTGGCTACCCCGGCGCTAGTCCAGGATTATGAGATTATTCATTCCATATTTAGCCTTGTCCTTGCTCTCCTCCTTCTAGACCACTGTTCGGGTCCTTCTAATCCGGGCTGGTGCTCCATTCCCATCAGCTGGTGTGATGTCCATATGATGGCCGTAGTGCAAGTATAGGTGGAATTAGGAAGCCATTCACTCCAACTTCTCCTTCTGGTCCTCAGCAAGTTGTTTTGTACTAGCGTCCAGGTTGTTGAGGCGACTTAGGATTTCTTTTAGATTTTTTTTGTGTTCCTTGTTATCCTTCCTGTTGGCAGCTTTCTTTTATGTGCTCACCTTTCCTATTAACATCTTTGTCTTCCACGCCATCGCTACCGTCTTATGGTAGAGGGTTTCCGTGGACTGCATGGTCTTTGGGTCCGTTATCCAGTCCGCTTCTTGGCTTAGTTCCTCCCAGGCTTTGCCCT
>JASDQU010244085.1:4430-21467 GCA_032191745.1 Picea mariana | reverse complement strand
AACAGAGAGGGGGAAAACTATTTCATTTTTTAACGAGCTTGACATAGAAACAAGAACTATGCTCATAACCTCTGTTTCATTTTTTAACGAGGTTTCCACAGAGACGCAAAAACTATCCTCAAATGGTTTCATTTTTTAATGAGCTTGAAATTAGAAAAATATGCTCAAACACCTCTGTTTCATTTTTTAACGAGGTTTCTTTAGACATGCAAAAACTATCCTCGAAACCTCTGTTTCATTTTTTAACGAGGTTGTTACAGAGACGCAAAAACTATCCTCGAAACCTCTCTTCTTGATCATGGATTCCAAGAGGACAATGCTCCGGAAGGACACCATGTCAAGGGACAAAACTCGGTCATGGATTCCAAGAGGTCTTCACTGGAAGGAAGAAATACACTCTGGAAGGACACCATGTCGAGGGTCGTGACAGGAGTAAAGAGATCAGGCTCTAACAACCCTATCGAAGAGATCACCGTGTCAACTACTGGATCTAAGTTATTACAAGTCGAAGCCATGGGCGACAATGCCACATAATTGACCTGTGGTGGGGGCGATACCGTCAGCATATAAGAACCATTCAGGGAGGCAATCCAGGTGGGGTCAATGAATGAAAGTTGATCAATAGTCACAACTCGTCCATCATGAGGGAAAGATATCACACGAAAAAGAGTAGACACAATAGCTTTCATGGAATATACATAATCCCACCCAAGGAGTAAAGAAAAACCCAAGGGGTCTTGGACTACCATGACGTCAATAAAGACAGTTTTCCCTCCCAAAGTTACAGGAAACTGAGGAAGAGTCCCTAAAGGTTGACTAGTTCTTCTGTTAAAAGCTAACAGATTCTGTGTAACCGACGCAAGTGGAGGATAACCCAAATCTTTCCAAGTAATAGAGGACAAAATACTAACGGACGAACCTTCATCTATCAACGTTTGGGGAACGTCTCGACCACAAACCTGTACTGTAATCTGGAAAGGAAGGTAAGAGGGAAGACGAGGTCCAGTTAGAACACTCCATTCAAAACGGATGGCCTCATTACTTGGAGGGTGTCCTACAGGAGAAGAAGGAATACCCCTCTGCATGGGAGATTCTGTATCAATGAGAAAAACATGGGCAGTATCGGGTTTACTCTCTAGCGGGAGAGTAGGATCAACCGATGGAGAGACCAGATCAACCACTTGGGTTTCATTCTCCAAGGGAAGAATGGGGTTGACAGGTGGAAACGGATCGACCACTTGGGTTTCACTCTCTAACGGGAGAGTGGGGTTGACCGAGGATGGGATCGGATCAACCACTTGGTCTACTGGTTCATCCAATGGCATGACCAGATGGACCGCTTGATCAACCAGACTGACTGACAGGGGAACCAGATTGATCATTCCATCAACTATAGGTGGGTTGAGAGAAAGCTTGCGATAAGAAACTGGAAGTTGAGATTGTGAAAAAATCATGTCTTCCAGTAATTTCGAGGCTTCGTCTATATGAGGACAAAGGTGAGTGAGATGACTCCATTTGCATAACATACACGAGAACTTGACTCTACGTTTCTTCTTCCCAACCGTATCATGACTAGTTGACGGGGGGTCATCAGCATGTTGTTCAGAGGCTAATGACATGGGTTGGCGAGGATGTGTAGACCATGCTTCTATAACCTTGGGTAGACCAGGGAAATCCTTAAGAATATGGCTACCCTTACAAAGCCTGCAAGGGTACTTGGGCTTATGGGTTGTTTGGGTGATATTGACATCATCAACACTCCCAGCACGACTAACAGTAACTGGTTGTTTTCCAACATGTTTGACAGTGGTTGGAGGATTTGACCTTCACTTATCTTTCTTCTTCTTAATCTTTCTTTTCTTCTTCTTCTTATTCACCGGGTTACTAGCTTCAGAACTTTCACCTGACAAAGAAGATGAAACGGAAGGCGACATTGCAAGCGAAGAAAGTGAAGAATACCTTACCGGTGAAGAAGGTGAAGGATCAACATGAGGTTTATTTTCTTATGGGGAAGTGCTTATGACTGAAGCACTTACTACATTCGGGATTACCTGAGTGGAAAACAACCACACTGGCAATCCAATTTTGAGACCTAGAAGGCTCAAAGTAGCGATGTGAGGAGGACCAATGTTTCCATAAGAAGGAAAAACAAAAGGTTCCCCTGGAGCAGAGGTTCCTTCATTGGTCATTTTAGGAACTGATGCCATTAAAAACAAAAATCCAATCTAGAGTCCTCTAAGGAAAACAAACAGCACACGTTAAAAATCTAGTAAGCAAGCAAGCAAACAAAACCTTCTCTCAATGAACGCACTAGTTGGTGATGAAATCCAACGTCGCAGGAACAATGAAAGAAAGGGATGAGATATAGCGGGTGGAAAAGTTACATTGACGACCTGCTTAATGGACTTACACCCTGGTGCAAGCTCCCACACATAATCATGGGTATACCCTCCAAGGAGCTCGAGTGAGTTTGGCCAACGTCGATTCCAGGTACCGTGAAGACTTGCCCCTCCACAGTCACCTCGTGTAAAGAACCTAGAGAGATAGGCCACTAAGGTTACCAATTACTACAATGATGCCCGGGGAAACAATCGACAGTCTGATCCATGCGCAAAGGCAGGGTATCTAGCCCGAAATTAACTCGAAAGGCTTCCACTCATCATTGTGGGTATGCTGCTCAAGCGACCCCCATAATACGCGCAACCTCTACACCAAGACCAACAAAGCAGGGTGAGTAACTTTGCTTGTCTCAATGCGACCTCGTGATTGAACCTTGTGTTAGAAGGCCTTCCCAAGACAAAATGTAATAAGTGGATTTAACCGCTCCCTAACTCAAGATTCTATGTTTGTTTGCAACTTTGGAAAGTTATCTTTCACCCCTATTCCAAAGCCATACAACTAATCTAATGTAGGTTTGCTATCAGAAGAGATAAATTTGTCTAATAAATTTTAATAAGCGCTTTATTTTATGGCTATTGTTACTCAAAAGGAAAATGGCGTGGACAATATGGTGTTTTGACTGACTCGGAAAATTATGCAAAGATATATAGATGCAATTTTTTCATTTCGATGAAAGCTATGCTACGAGAAGGAGAAAACATTTATCATTCCCATATGCATGATGTCCCAAAATATATTAAACTCATCAATATCAAGATTCCCAAGAAATGAGAAAAAGGTACTGAACACCAATGCACGATTCATGGCCCCCAATTTTTCATAATTTAAGATCAAAAAATTCCAAGAATCATGCAATTTCGCTACTTGAAATGCAAGGATTCCCCCAATCTAATATAAAGAAATAAATTAAATCTTTTTGTTTCAAAAATTTCACTAAAATCAATAATTAATTTTGTTAAAAAAAAGAAACCCAAACTAGTCTTTTCAATTGCATGAAGAAAGTGATCTTTCAAAACAACAAGCAAATGATAAAGACCAAGAAAACTCAACTTTCAATTGATCACCAGTTCTTAACTAATCAAACACACTCAGATTCTGAAAGAGAAAATGATTATGCCAAGAAAAGTCAAGAAACGAAAGTCAAGACAAAAGTGACAAGAAGAGCCTTTGAAATCCTAAGACTGTTCATGCACACAAACAAAGACAAGAAAGATATCAATCAGTAGTCCGAGACACTCTTATAAGGCAATCAAACTGATCTGGGCAGTTAGATATACCAAAACTCAAATCCAAACTCTTGAAAAATGGTGTTCACAGGAAGGCAATATAACACAGTGCGAGAATCACTGATTCTCGCAGGTGACCCTCGAGCAGGGTGCGAGAACCTCGCATTGAAACCTAAAGGCAGAGTGAAAACTCTACCAGTTCTCGCAGACTGCAAATAAGTGCAGTGCAAGAATGCCTGAACATAATAAAAAAATTGAAAAATGAAGAAAAATTTAAAAAGGCCTCTAGACCCAGAGGGTCTATCAGGATATCCTGAAGACTCAGAGATTGATAGGAAAAGAGAAAAGTGAAACAAGAGAAAATGGCCACATAAAAATACCAAAATCCACAAAGAAAATGGGAAAGCTCCCCAGTGGAGTCACCAATTTTGTTATTGGATAAATCCGTAGGTGCGGACACTAACCGATCTCCCTAGATCCACCTGGATCTAGAACAAAGCAAGACAAAACATGACTCTTTCCCTAAATTTTTACCATTGAATTAATTAGGAGACAAGAACAAATGACATACCTTATTATCGCTTCCTATGGTATTTTTTTCTCCCGCTTCTCTCCAGTGCTCTCGTGTATTCAAGACTAAGATAACACAAACCAACCAAAGTGAAGATAGCACAATCTATTCAACAGTCAATCTATGTATATGATCAAGGAATTATACAATAAAGTGATAATAGATTTATGGGAAAGGGACATATTACTATATCATATTAATGGAAAGTAAAGATTACAACCTGAGCCTTGATGTCGCAAAGTTCCTTTCGATGGCCCTTGGCTCTGACACACACACTTGCTCACTTGCATGAAGAAGATTAAAACCCTTATGATATCCTTGCTGGAGTTTCCAAGATGCTGTAACTCAAGCTTCAATCTTTCACACAATTCTTTTACCAATTCTCCAATGAATATTGCTTAACCTTGCTTAACCTTTTCCATGAGAATTCCCTCAATATATAGGAGAGAATGAATTAGTTACTTGGATAGGAATGATCCCAAAATATCAGGGAATTCAGTACTAGGATAACCATTCGAATGCCATCTCATCCTTCTAGAAGATTCCCTTCTAGAAGCATCGAGAATTCATCTTTCTCCTTGCTTTAGAAAGAGTTCTCACCCTAGCAGTTCAACACAGTGAGAAATTCTCGCACCTTGGCTTAAGGCAGCCTTCGAGAATCATGCATTCTCACAGGCAAATATACTAGCAACCTACGAACCTCCTTCAAAAATGATATTTCTTGGAAAGAGAAAAAAGTAACTTTTCTTAGGAGAAAGTTCTTATGAAGAGCCTGAGTACACCATCATCAATACATCATCATGATGATCAAAATCATGGGTAACATCCACTATCCCCGATAACCCCTCCCATTCCTATCATGCCTGGGTTTCCTTTTTCTGCCCCATCGAAATTCAACTTGAGGGACCCCTCTAGGGGGGGGGATTCCAGTTGTTCTCACTTATTTGGACTTGTGGTGGTAATCCTATTTGTGTGCAGTTGCGCTCGTATTTTAGGTGAAAAAATTCTAGGACTCTAGAGTCCCGACCTGCGAGTTTCCCTTTTCTAGTTTGGCAGTTGCGGCTCTGCACCGTTTCTCTCATCATGGAGATTATTTTTTTTTTGATTTTCTCTTCAAGAAGGATTTCATTCTTGAAGATGCGTCAGTTCCTTTCTTTCCATATTATCCATATGATCATCCCCGTAATGAGAATCCAAGATAGGTTCACCTCTTCATTTTCGTCGTAACTCTCATTCTAGTTCTTGATGGTTGCACATATGTTACCTCGGGTACTATTGGACTGTCGAAAGATACCTGCTGCCTAGTTCCAGATCTCTGTTTTGTAGTTACATTCATTGAGGAGATGATTTTTTATTTCTTCCTTATATTGATAGAGGTGGCACTGTGACGAGCCTATGAAGCCCCTTTTCCTTAGGTTTTCCCAGGTTAGAATTCGGTTGTGAAGTACTAACCATTTGAATTTTTTTATTTTTGGCTATTGGGGGTTGTTCCAGAGCTTATCCCATTGTTGCGTTGGGTCTTCTTGGTCTTGGTCCATGATGTAATGTTTGGATTCCTTCAATTTGAATTTCTGACCATTATTTCAGCCCCATCTTAATTGGTCTTCTACTTCCGAGACTGCAATTTTTCTTTTGCCCAGTTCCTCCTCCACCTCTTTCGGGATTGTAGCGGTTCGGTATCTAGTTTGGGAATTGATATTGTACTAGATTCTCCATCTGTTGTGATATATTTATTTCTTCCAATAGTGGTGGACTTTTGTTTTTCCATGTGCAATCATGTCCTGTTGAAGTTTCATCCTGTCCGGATTTTCCATTTTGGGTTCCGATTGCCAGGCATCCTCCCAGAATCTAGCTATTTTACCATTCCTCTCTTCCCAAAAGTTGTGTGTCTAGACCCAGGTTTTGTTGCACCAAGCTAGATTCCAGATGGTTGATCCCTCCTTAGTGCCCATGAAATGAATTCAGTCCTGGTCGTTTATGTCCGGGGAATACTTGGCCTTCCAGAGGTTCACCCACAGGGTATAATTTTCTTTAATCCATCGCCACCAGAGTTTCACCCCATAGGATTTATTGGTTACTTGTGGGTCTTGTAGCCTAAGTCCTCCTTTTCATTTTGGCTTGCAACCTTCTCCCAAGCCACCAGGGCCCATTTTTTCTTTTTTTTCCCGCTCCTCGCCATAGGAATTCCCTTTGGATGTTCCTTATTTTTTGTAGTATTCCTTTGGGGGCAGGAAATATAGACATCATATAGGTTGGAATTTCTTGCAGAACCGTCTTGTTCAGTATAAGTCTCCCCGCAAGGTTGAGGGATCTGTACGTCCATTTTTTTTCACCCTCTATTGTAGCTTGTTGAGGACTCCTTCCCATGTTTCCATTTTGTATGCTTTGTCTGTCAGGGGGATGCCCAAGTATTTGGTTGAGAGTGTTTTGCGCTCAAAAACCAAAATATTTGCTAGGTTTCTTTGGATTGTAGGGTTGGTGTTGAAAAGGTAGATCATATATTTGGAATGGTTGATCTGGGCTCCCGAGGCTTCCCCAAACTCTTATAAGATTATTTTAAAGGTTTTTTCTTCCTTGACCATAGGTGTGCCATGGAGTAGGGTGTCATCCATGAACTGTTGGTGTGTGGAAGTAGGGAAGTTTTCGAAAGGTTTGAGGCATTTTATTTCTCCTGCCGTTGTTGCACTTTTTATGCTTCGACTGAGACCTTCCATCATTAGGATGAACAAGAAGGGGGATAGGGTGTCTCCTTGTGTGATGCCTCTAGTAGGCCAGAAGGGTTTGGATGGGGCTCCATTCATTAGGAGCAAGTAACTTGTCGTTGAGACTAGGTTGACAATCCAGCTGATCCAATGTTAGGTGAAACCAAAGGCTTCCATAGTTTTTACCATGTAGTGCCAATTAATTTTGTCATAGGCATTTGTTAGGTCAAGTTGTATTATCATCCCCCCTCTCCTTTGGATTTTCAATGTGTGGATTAGCTCATGGATATGGATGATGTTTTCGTCCTTCCACAAAGCCCGCATGTTCTTTTGAAATCAGTGTGGGCAAGAGGGGTTCAATTTGTTGGCTATGACTTTGGAAATTATCTTGTAAACCACATTGCATAAAGCTATGGGTCTATATCGGTCGAGGGTCCTTGCTTCATTTTCTTTGGGGATTAGAGTAATAATTGTGTAATTTAATGCTTTTAGGATGGAGGACGACTATTTAGAGTCCTCCACCACCCTATAAACATCATGTTTGACCAATTCCCAACAAGCTTTGAAGAATTCCACTATGAAACAATATGGACAAAGGGCTTTCCCATTGGCCATCTCTTAGATCACTTGATCAATTTCCTCTTTAGCTATGGGTTTGTTTAGGTTGTTATTTTGTTCCTCGGTGACTAGACGGGGGATGTTCTACGTTATCCTTTGGATGGCCTCCGTTCAGTATTTTTTGGGTTCCTGGGCTATCCCATGGAAATGACTTACCAAGGTATTTTCAATCTCCTTGTGGGATTATCTCTTGATCCCATCCTGATCCTTAATTTTCAGGATTTTGTTGTGAGCTCTTCTGGCAATGGTTGTGCTGTGAAAAAACTTGGTGTTCCTCTCTCCTTCCTTTAGCCATGTGATTCAGGACTTTTGGTGCCATATAATTTCTTCTTGCTTGCATCTTCCCTCCCATTTCTAGGTCATTTGGATCTTTTCCTTCTTTCAATCCTCTGTATAGCCCTCTGCTATGAAAACTTCTTGGAGTCTTCTCATTCTATCTTCAATATTTTTCTTCTCTTGGTTTATGTTGCCAAAAATTTCCTTGTTCCACTCCCTGAGCTTATATTTGATGTACTTTAGTTTCTTATAGAGTTTGAACATTCTTATCCCTTGCTCTGATTGTTCCTCTCACCACCATTGGTTGATGTTCTCCTTGAAGGCGGGGTGTTCTATCCAGAATTTCTCAAATTTGAAGGGTCTATTCTTCGGGGAGGTTGGGAAGTCTTCTTCCAGTTGGACTGGCCAGTGATCAGAACCCCCCGAGGGAAGGATGTTGCAGTCTAAGGTTAACCACTGCATAATGATGGATTCCGACACCAAGAATATGTGTAGTCTTTTCGCAACGTGATGTTGATTTATCTCTTTATTGTTCCAAGTGAACTGTCCATTATTGGTTTTGATGTTCACCATCTCCTTTGTGTCTAGGAACGTTGAGAATTCTTCTGCATCTCTATCCAATCTCATGGTGCCTCCTTTTTTCTCCGCAAATCATGTGATGATGTTAAAGTCCCCTGCCAGGATCCAGTGGAGGTTGCTAGAGCGGGATTTTAGGTCTTCAAGGTCTAGAAGCATTCTTCTCTTTTCCTCTAACATCTGGGGTCCATACACATTGGTGCACAAAATCATCTCTGTATTAACAATGATTTTCATGTTAATTGAAAGTGTGAGCCTGGTAGCCTTGAATGCTATTAGATTCATCACTTGTGAGTTCCACAAGGTGAGAATACCTCTTGCCATTTGCTATCCTTCGATAGCCATCATCTTGTACTTGCTCCATTGTTTTTTGCTAATTGTTTCCATTAGGTCTACAGTGCATTTTGTCTCTTGAATGAAACAGAGTTCTGGTTGTTCCTTCCTAAGTCTATTTCTAAGGATTCTTTGCTTTCGTGGGTTGTTTAGGACTCTTATATTCCATGTTATAGTATTCATTTAAACATGTGGTGGGGAGTTGAGAAAGAGATTTTTGATCTTACCTGAGTTTATCAACAGAGCTCCTAGTTCCTGTAGGGCTATGCTGTTTGATTTCTTTCCTTTTTTCCTTGTCTTTTGCTTGGGTGAGAGTTGTAGTTGTCCCTCACCTAATTTTATTCTTAGGTGTCCTATCTCCCCGTGTGTGCACTTGAGTCCTCTGGATTTGGCTTCCTCCCTTAGGAGGAATAGGTATTAGATGCGTTCTAGTTTATCCACTGGTACACTGTCTACACCCTTCCTTTTCCATTGCTTTAGTATGTTTGGGAGATCTATCCCTTCCCTTTCCACAATGTCTCTGAGATCATGATCTTCCATTCCTACCTCGCTTGGATTCATTTCTGTGTCTCTGTCTCCCTCTTACATGGGGGTGGTGGCATCTATGGTTTCTCCATCCATAGGAGATGTGCTACCCCCCTATCCCATCTTCTTTCTTGGGATATTTGTATACTCATTTGTTGCTTTCTCCCTGGCTTCTTTATATTTTTCCTTTTCCTTTCCTCCTTCTTCCCCTTTGTTGGTCTTGTCCCGTCCTTTTGTTCTATTCTTGGCCTCCGGATTGTTCCCTGTTGGGGTTTTACTTTGTTTCTGTGGTTTGGTTTTATAAACCCATCCTCATCCTGATGTAGTTTGGTGTTTTCGCTTCTTGATTTTTAATGAGCAGACATTCTCTGATTAGGTGTCCATATTCGTGACATCTTCTGCATCTGAAGGGGATCTGCTCATAGTGAATGTTTTGTATCCATTCCTCATCCTTCAATTCTAGGCTTATGGCTTTTGAGAGTGCCCCAAACACATCCATCTCTATGCAGATTCTTGCATAGGATGTATATCACCCTTTTAGGGTTGCTTCTGATGTATTCACGTATTTTCCCAGTTTGTTCCCTATTGCTTCAAAGGTGGAAGGTAGCCAATAATCTAACGGAAAGGAGTAAAGTCTCAACCAGACGAGTAGATTTTTGAAAGTTTCTTTCTTTGGGGAGAAGTTTTCTTTCTATGGTCGCATGTACAACCCTGCTAAGGCGTGAAAGTATGCCCCCCCCCTCAAAGAAATTATCCCTATCTTCCAGGTTCATGAATACTGCTATAAAGAAGCCTTTCGAGCCCAGGTGTAGTTCCACTTCACCGTTTGACTTTCATTGATATTTAATCCAGTTGCACAACATTCTTTCTGTGGGCCACAAACCGATAAACTTGCAGATTAGCGCATGCATCTTCATCTAGTCCCTGTAGAGTTGCAGTTGTGGAACTTCCAGTATTACCTTGGGTATCATTGTTGTTTTTTGTTTACATGGGTTGCGCCCTTCTGCCCCATTGGGGCTCACCGTTTCATGCATAGCATTCTAAGTTTCTTTGGCTTCTTCCCCCATGCCATCACTTTTCCCCTAGTTTCTTTCCTGACTCTTTTCCGGTTCTAATCCTGAGGTGCTTTTCATTGGTTCCTTGAAAAATACACCTTGTGGGCCTTTCCCTTTGTCTACTATTACCTGCTTGTATGAGGGGGTTCCATTACCGCTCCCCTTAGTACTCATGTTGTCCTATGTTGTGGCCGCGACTGCCAAACCCTAGATTGAATTTGTTCCATACCCTAGCTCCCTCATTCAAGATATTTATAATTTATACATTAAAATCATTGTATTATTATATTTTATTAATATATTATTACTTTTTTAATGTATTAATATTTTAATAATGTATTTAATGTTTTTATTGATGTATTTATTATATAATTAATGTATTAATACTTTAACACTATATTAATATATTAATTAATTAATACATAACATTATTAATATATCAAACAAATAACAAGTTACATTCTAGTAATATACAATTTAATTTACACATTTTTATTATATATTTACATTAATATATTAATAGACTATTATATTATATACTTCACGAATTAATACAATACATTATATAGTTCTTAATCATTAGGTCCACTCATATTATTAATGTATTTATATTATTAATTAATAATACATTTAATGTATTAATTAATAATTTATTGATGTATCAATTAATTAATACAATACATTACTAGTGTAAATATATTATTTTATTAATAATGTATTAATACATTACATTAATAACGTATTACTTAATATATGAAAAGTCAAAGCAACACTACTTTATTAATGTATTAGTGCCTCAATACATTATAGTATATTTATTTAACTATTAAAATATAATATATTATTTAAGTATTAATGCATTCAATTATTAATGTTTTAATACTTTAATACATTATTATGTTAATGTATTAAGGATTTAATAATGTATTAATATATATTAAATGTAATAATGTATTATCACTCTAATAATATATTATTAATATATTAGTTTATTAGTGTATTAATACTTTTGCAATGTATTAATTATTATTGTATAAATGTATTAATTAATTAATACATTATATTAGTGATGTATCAAGTAATTAATACGTTACATTATACATTCATGCAAATTAATACTATAATTTATACATTAAGATCATTGTATTACTATATTTTATTAATATAGTCTTTTCATGCCTTTTTTATATATGTATAATTATCATGTGTATCTACTACATATGTACCTTTCGATATATTTATATTTTCCCTACCTATTCAAGATATTTATATTTACGTTTATGTCTATTTCATAAGATTAAGTAGTCTAAACGTTCTATCTTTTGGAGGTTTTCTGGCAACTTTTTGAGTTTGATTTTGCCCCGATGATGAATGGTTGGATATGTAGATTTGAGTGGCTAGGTTTGTATAATTAGAGTGCCCGAGGTTTTTCATCAGGCTGAATCCATTTATTCATTCAAAACTGCAATTTAAACAACAAAAATTAACGATTTTGTCCAAATTTACATCGCAGGATTTAGACCAAAAAAATCAAAAGGTAGAACATTTAGCCAATGCCATACAATTATATCCATGTATTGTGGAGATAAAATTTATGGGAGACAAGTTACATAATCGTAATTTAAACATTCTATTTTTTGGTCATTTCTGGGCCATTTTTTCTGTTTTCTTTTGCTCGAAATCCGGTGAGGAATGGTTGAATCTGTAGATTTGAGTGGCCAAGTTTGTATAATTCTCAAAGGTTTTTCAACACACTGAATCCATTTATACATTCAGAAATACAATTTAAACAACAGAAAAACATAGTAACGCCGCAATGGAACTAACAACCCATATCATTGCAATGTGACAAACATAACCTCGTCGTTTCAATGTGATGAACATAGCCATATTGTCATAGTGTAAAGAACATAACCCCATCATCACAATGTGATGAAAATAGCCTCATCACCGCAATGTGACAGAATATGCTAACGTCATAATGTGAGAAACATTTTCACATCTCACTATGTGATGAACATAACCCATTGTTGCAATGTGCTGTAGGCAACCCAATGTGACAATGTGACAAACATAGCCTAACATTTCAATGAGATGACCATTTCCCAACATTGCAATGTGATGAAAATATTCATATCATTGCAATGCCATGAACATAATCACATCACATTCTAACCAACATAGTAATGTCATGATGCAATGAACATAGCCCTGTCATCCCTTTGTGATGAACATAGACATATTATTGTAGTGTCATGAACATAATCTTATCATCACATTGTGATGAACAGAACATAGCCTCATCACCATAATGTAATACAAATATCCTAATGTCATAATGTGAGAAACATTTCCAAAAGTTGTAATGTGATGTATGGAACCTAATGTTCTAATGTGACAAACATAACCCAACATTACAATGAGATAACCATGCCCCAACATCACAATGTGACTAATATAACCCACTGTTAGAATGTAACAAACTTATTCCAATGCCATATTGTAACAAACAAAAATCTATGTCACAATGTGATGACCATAACCTTAGGATGTCATCTGAAGAACAAAACCTAATGCTGCAATCTAATGAAGAAAACATGATCAACTTTGCAATGTGATCATGCCATAGTAAACCATGGTTAAACATAATTAACATGGTCCAACATAATCATCTCCACATAGTCTACGAAGGTCGACCATGGGCAAGGTCGCCCATAGTCAGCCCTGGTCAACCATAGTCAATCATTTTCATGGTCAACCATAATCAACCCTTGTGAAGGTCAACCATGATCAACCATAATACAGTTTGGTCCATGTCAAGCATAACCATGGTTAACCATATTCAATCATGGAAAACCATATTCAACCATGGGCAAGGTCAACTATGTTAAACCATACTCTTGATCATGGTCAACGATAGTCAACCATAGTTGACATAATGGTCAACAATATTCATACTTAAGGTCAAACATGGTGAATGTCATCCATAGACATGGTCAACCATATGGTCATGGCCAGCCATGGTCATCTATGGACAACAACTCTCAAACATGGTTAACTAGTATTAACCATGGTCAACCACAATCAACAAAAGTTAACCATTAATAATTTATTCATTTATGGTATCAATTAATTAATACATTACATTACTAATGTATTATTTTATTAGTAATTTATAAATACATTACATTAATAATGTATTAATAATTTAATAGTGGATTACTGAATATATGAAATTCAATGTAATACTACTTTATTAATGTATTATTACCTTAATACATTATAGTATAATTATTTAAGTATTAAATTTTAATAAATTATTTAAGTATTAATGCATTAATACTATTAATTAATAATATTAACACATTATTCATTAATATTACTTTATTAATATATTATTAATGTATTAATGACTTAATACATTATAGTATAATTATTTGAATATTAAAGTATAATATATTATTTAAGTATTAATGTATTACATTATTAATATTTTAATACTTTAATACATTATTATACAAGGAGTCCCCATGATATTGAAAACCAACTAAGAATCCTCATGGATTTTTGCTCTAATATGGGTATGACTGTTAATACTGACAAGACTAAGGTCATGATTATTAAATCCAATAAGATCCCTTATGACACTTTTGTATATGAAAACAACAACTTGGAGGAAGTGACTTCATAGAAATATCTTGGAATTGATATTCACCACAAGCTCAATTGGAACTATAGCATTGAAAAAATGATTGTTGGGGGATGGAAAGATTATTGTGGGCTTGAAAACAATTGTAAATCAACTGATCTTTGGAGTTGGGATAAGAATAAACTCCTCTTTGAGACTCTTGTTACACCTATTATTCTTTATGGATGTGAAGCTTGGGGTTGTCGTATCTCTCGTGAATCCTGGAGAAAGATAGAGCAAATAAAAAATAATTTTATAACCTATAATCTCAAAATTAAAGAAAATAGGCCCTATCCCATCCTCCTCTTAGAAACAAGCCTCTCCCCCATTGAGAGCATGGCTATGACTAGATACCTAATGTATGAGAACAAGTTAAACAACATGGAACACAAGAGGCTGGCATAAATACACCCTGTCTTGGCTAAACTATTGGGGAATCATGGAAGAAAACATTTTGTAGAATAAAGATACTATTAAAAAAAGGTCAAATCAAAATTTAAGGAGAAAATGTAGAGTGATAAAGAGCTAGAGGAAAAAATAAAATTAAGGTATTATAAATATGTAATCAACCCTAATCTAGAAGATCAAAATTATCTATTTGTTTTTCCAAGTATAAAGAAAAAAATAAGGCATTGCTAAGATAAGAACAAATTCTCACGAGCTCCATAGTGAAATTGGGCGTTGGTCAATACCTAAAACGCCATGGGATGAAAGAGTGTGTCACATTTGTGACACTAAGAATGTTGAAGATGAAAAGAACTTTCTCTTAGATTGTCCAGCCTATACCCATATTATATTTCATTTTCAAAATATTTATCACACTACCAACCTCTCTAACCTCTTAACTCAACAAAAGTATGGTGATCTTGGAAAGATTCTCTTAATGATTTTCGAGCACATAAACAAAATTCTAATGAATCACAAGTAATCACTCACCCTCTTAAGGTGTCATAAACCAATTTGGTCTTAGTGGACAGTAATGATCATCATCATCAAAAAATGTATTAATATATATTAAATGTAATAATGTATTATCACTGTAATAATATACCATTAATGTATTAATTTATTAGTGTATTAATACTTTTTCAATGTATTAATTATTATTGTATAAATGTATTAATTAATTATTACATACGTTTATGAAAATTGATACTATATGATGAACATACCCTTTTCCTCGTACTGTGACAAAAATGGCCTTGTCATTGCAGTATGACGAACATAACCTTGTCATAAAAATGTGACACACATATAGTTTTGTCATAATGTGACACAAATATCCTTCGATGAACATAGCCTCGCTGTCACAATGTGACGAACATACCTTTATCGTTGGAATGTGACAACCATAGCCTTGTCCTTGCAATGTGATGAACATAGCCTCATTGTTGTAAAGTGACACAAATATCATTTCATCACAATGTGACACAAATATCCTGTGATGAACATAGCCTCATTGTCGCAATGTGATGCAAATATCCTCTTTTCGCAATGTGACGTAAATATCGTGTGATGACCATATCCCCGTTGTTGCCATGTGACGAACATACCCTTATCATCGCACTGTGATGAACATAGCCTTGTCATTGCAATTTCATGAACATATCCTTGTCTATGCAATGTGACACAAATATCCTTTCGTTTCAATGTGACACAAATATCGTGTTGTCATAATGTAATGAACATAGCCCTGTTGTCGCAATGTGACAAACATTGCCTTCTCGTCACAATACGAGGAAGATATCCTTGTCATTGCAATGTGATTAACATAGCCTCTGCATCGCAATGTGACACAATTATCCTTGCATCACAATGTGAGGAAAATATCCTATGATGAGGATATCCCTGTCATCGTAATGTGACAAACATACCCTTATATTCGCACTCTGATGAACAACCAAAGAGGGTATACACTCTATGATCTATGTGTGGTGTACTTAAATGTCCTTATGACCATAATAAATCATCATCAATTTTGAAGTATAATTCAACATCTACAAAGTTCAAGTTGGTTTGTTATCGACGTCTTTAGAACAAAATCATCATCTCTAAAGTTTAAGATGATTTGCTATCATTGTCCTTAGAACAAGTATGATTTTAATTTTCCTTCTATGTAATATATCACATCAATTCAAAGTTTGTATTTTTGTCACAAATGAAACACTTTGTTAGATTTTTTTTAAAAACTTGGCTGAAACTTTTGTTTTGTAGTATGTTGAACATAAACCAACCTTGTCATGTGGCAAGCATAATAGGACGTTAATTGATGATATGGACAATTCAAGTAGTCACAATTCACCTAGAGGTGAAGAAAGATCTTCACAAAGTGGGGAGGAAGATAATCAGTTGAGAAGATCTTCAAGACATATTCGGCTTCCTGAGAGGTATAAAGACTATGCCCTAATGAGTACCATTTCAAATGTCATAGAACCCATGAATTTTGATGAAGCTAATGAACATGATGAATGGCGAAATGCAATGGAGGAAGAATATGAATCTATAATGAAAAGAAATACTTGGGAATTGACTGAATTGCCTAAACATAAGAAGCCCATTGGATGCAAATGGATATAAAAGCCTAAGTTTAAATCATATGGTAGTATAGATAAGTATAAGGCTAGACTGTTGGCAAAGGGGTATTCACAAACAGAAGGTATTGATTATGCTGAATCTTTTGCACCAATAGATAAATTGAATACTATCAGAATGTTAATTTCTTTAGCTACAAAGTATCATTGGAAGTTGCATCAGTTAGATGTTAAATCTGCATTTTTGAATGGTGAGTTAAAGGAAGAGGTTTACCTTACTCAACCTGAAGGGTTTGCTGAAAAGGGGAAAGAACACTTAGTGTGTAAGTTAAAGAAAGCATTGTATGGACTAAAACAAGCACCTAGGTCATGGTATGAGAAGATAGACTCTTTCTTTCTTCAATAGGGTTTTATGAGGAGAAAAAGTGATCCAAATCTGTATACCAAATTTGATGAACAGGGGTATATAGTATTGATTTCATTATATGTTGATGATTTAATAATTACGGGAAATGCAGAGAAGTTAATTGATGAAA
>JASDQU010244084.1:213109-223589 GCA_032191745.1 Picea mariana | reverse complement strand
ATCGTGACACAAGAAAATAACATGTTTCAACATAACATAATATAATATATTACATTACATTACAAGTAAAACACATGTCATTAAGTACAACAATACTTTGAAAGAACATTTTGCATATAAATCACAACTATGTCTTACCTCATGTATTTTCCAAGATCATATATAACTTGTTTGACGTTGTTGTCAAAGTCATTTGGGAGAGATAGTGGTAGAACATACTGTAGCAACAAAATGAATCGTTATTTGTTTCGACCAAAGTAGACAAGCAAAAATAAAAAAAATTAAAGATCTATAAGGCCAAACTATTTAAATATGTATACCAAAATTATTACCTTAATGAAGGTATGCCAATCATGTGTTTTTACCCCACCAAATTCACCTTTCTTTGTTAAGATATTTTTTATGTTTGAAGCAAAACCCGTGGGAAATTTAATTCTTTGAATGACCTCTTTTACATCATTTCTTTGTTGCTCTGTTAATAACCATGGAAGGTTATTTCGGTCTAGTACTTCATCTGATCTATTTGAATATTGGATCACACTTCACATTGCATGATTGGTTTCTTGAATGTCAGTACAAATTTTGACAATTTTTTCTTTGTCCCTCCTACCATCTATGATACACCATAAGGTTTTAGTCACATTCTTCCCAATATGCATTGCATCAAACAAATGAGCTATTTTTAGCTCCTCATAGTAGGGAAAAATCATGAATTGAGCTGGATAAGATTTCATTCCTTGTGGAAGACCATTATTAATACCTTCATGATGATTGCAGCCTTCATGAAGCATAAAATAAATCACAAAAATAATTATCAAATATGGTAAAATAAATTCAATGATTAAAATAAACATTAAAAACATTACATGATCTACGATACATTATGAAATTGAGTACCTTGACGATTTCTATTATATTCCGACCTCCATAGGTGAGGTGTCATTCTTCATGGTTTTAAACCGGTCTCTTCTTTCCCATTGAAAAGATGTTTTTCAGTAGTACGATACCTATGGTTCTTAGGAAGAAGGTTCCTATACTCATCAAATACCATCTTTCCTAAACTTTTTGAATGACGATACTTCATCTTAGGGCCACAAACTGGACATGCAAATTTACCCTTTGTTTGAATAGCTGCAACAAATGGATTAATGTTGTTGGAGCCGCCTTTTTCAAATGGTTTAAATGTAATTTTTAAAGTCAAGTGTTGGTCTTTAAGTTCTCTTTCACTTTGTGACATTTACAAACTAAAATTTTCAGTAGCCCCGACATGCGAAATAGCGAAGGATGTTATGTTTCATAAGTCACCACCTTTTATCGTTAAACGTAATTTTTTTACTTTTTGTACCTCGAGATATCACGCTTTGGGAGTTACAAGTCACAATATTTACAAGTCCTGATGTGTGAGGTCGCGAAAAGTTGTTAAAAGCTTACCTCAGGTTAAAGCTAAGAGTAAAATTCTTTAAACCCCAGTCAAGTGCTATCGGGATTTCGCATGTTGGCATTGACTCTCTCGAAAAACATTACCTTCATAACTCTGATAGGCGAAGTTGCGATACTTTTACATAGGTAACCCGGGTTAGTGTTAGGGGTGGTTAGTTTTGACCATGGTTAAAGCCTGTCGGGATTTCGCTACTCGGCGTATGCGCCTCCCAAAATATATACCTTCGAAACCCCGAGTGGCGAAGTCATAATATTGCTCAAATATTATTTAATTAAAACACTTAATCTAGTTTATCTTCTAGTTTAAATAAATCCAATCATCGCGATCTCAGGCTTTAGAGGCTCGAAAGGTTAGAATGAAAACTCCCAATAAGGCGAATGCCGAAAGGTTGATTAAAGTTTAAGAAAGCCTGATTAAAGAAGATACGCGAGCTTAAGCATTGTTTAATGCAAATAATAATATGCACAGTCTACGAGGTAAATTTAAATTTTCCTTACACCAACTTGTGTCACGAACCGTCAAAATTTATGGCATTAATTGGGAATGAGGCGAAGCGACAAGTAAGGATATGGTTTTTATTGCTAAATCTGTCTCTAAAATTGATTTGACTGTTCTGTTCATAAGGATGTCGAGGTTTTAAATGGTCGAAGATATAAATCTTTTTCTTCTGTGTCACAAAGCTCATTTCTATTTTATGCAGAGAAAATTTCCTCAACAAACTGATTTCTGTATGTATACATATTTTTATCGCAGGAGAGCTAAATCAGAATCCCCAGTCATGGCCCCACAAAAAGCGTCCAAAACAATTGTTGAGATTTCAGGGCAAGGCTCGGATAACGTTTCTGATACTTCACCCCGAAGTGTTGATTTAGTCAGAACCTAGTCGTATATTTCTGAGATTCTACAGTCTGAATTGGTAAACTGTTCAGATGATTCTAGTGACAATGAGAAGGACAACCTGGCCACCAAATACAAGCTCGTTGTCCAAGAAGAAATGCATAAAGTAGCGGCCAGGCCACGTCTGCTTCCTTACTATGATATGACTCGATGGGCACTAGACCATGTAGATATCCCAACCAGAACCATCGTCAACGAGCAGAAGGTCACTATTGGGACCTTTAGATCGAAACAATTGTAGGCAATGTACAAGTTGCCACCCACATCGAATTTCACATACAATGCCGAGTTTCTTGAGGATTTTAAATAGAAGGAATGCGAGCAATACAAAAAAAGCTTATCTGATTTGATCAAGGATTGGGTCTCACACCCTGGGAAGTTCAGGGCCGATAGCACTGAAACACTAGGCCAGATTAATACAACCAAGCATCTGCTTAAGATCAAGGAAAATGAAGAAAGAAAATTGGCTGAAATATCACAAATAACCCAGAGGGACATAGTCCAAATAGATAAATGGCTGATTAAACTGAGTGTACAATTATGTTCTATCAGCGCCAAAGACCAACAGGTGGAGGGAAAGTTGCCAAAATTGGCAAGGGATTGTTACACTTTTGAGGCCAACAATCAAGCAGAACCTTCTAAGTTAATATCCTAGCTGGTGGAGAAGTGCATCATGTGCATGGAGCATGTGAAGAGGCAGGTTTCCGGTACCAAATAAAGATAGAAACCAAGAATTGAAACGAGTAATCTCCTTTGTTGTAACCGAAAACCTCTGGAACGTTTGAGATTCCATACTATAGAAATTTGTATAAATATACATTTTGTAGAAAGAACAAAGTGCTGGACCTATTTTGGTCGATTGTAATAGAGACCCTCCTTTTGAATATTAATACAAAGCAATCTGAAGACTCCTGATTCTGTCAAAACTGTGTTATGAGTTTGTTTCCTCTCTGTTTTCTTGTTCAATTTCATTTCACACATATATGTTTGATGAATGTTACACTGCAATTTAGTAAAACCTCTACTGTGGTGATTACTTTTAATTATCTATATAGTTTATAGTTTTTCCTCTGTATTGGCTATCACCAGGTACATGACTTGTGGACTCATTAGATTTTCATATTTTGTGCATTCGTCAGATTCCTTCTCACCTTTTTCTTCTTCTATTTACAGGGCGAGATTCTCCCTTGATAGGAGCCTTGTATTATAAATAGTTTTATGTTTTTCTTGCATTTCACACACACCACTTTTTATTAGATAACACAGTTATGGGAAAATGCCTTTGGTTTGTAATCTATCTTTAAAAATAAATCAGATAGTTCTCTTTTATATGATCAAATTGAGACAACATTTAAAAAATTTGAAACTTTCTTTTAATTTTATTGTTCCTCTATGACTGTCCCCATTGTAAGACAACCTAACATTGAGCCCGGTTTATCGGACCAAAGACATATCACTTTGAACCTTTTCGATACTATTCTTAAAACAACCAATACTAGGGTAGAACTTCAGCGTTCGTGGGCCGCTATTGAGCAGGATATAAACATCCAGGAATAGTTGGAGGCTAGACAGCGACAACCTAGAAATCATCCTTAGCTTCTTTTCCCGAAGGTTGATGCTTTCCCTTTCTTTATTCTTTACTCACTTTCGGATGCCTAGACACTGTACTTTCTAAGCCTTAAGTACAGACTCTGGAACACCATCTTTTTGGCACCATTGCCGGGGACGAAGTTACGAAACCTTTTCCTTGGGAAGAATGACATTCTCACAAGTTTCACCCTTTGATAGTGAACAAAGAGTGAACATCCTTTAAAGGATTTTATTTTCTTTCACTTGGTGACTCCACGTTTGAATAAGCTGGCATCTCGTCAAAGGAATACCATACTAACCCAGAGGGCAAACAGACCACGCCTGTTTCCGATTCCGAAAAAATACTGAAAACTAGAGGTTCCCTTAAGCCAACTACTACAGTTTACTAGCTTAAGTACCCTCAAACCAAGATCAAGAGTACGTTTGAACCTTCAAATTCGCATAGTTCCCCTCACAAAACCATCAATCCAATTTTATCTCTCTCTGAGACTAAGAGTGAAACCCATTCGATAACCTCTGACTTATACAGAGGTAAAAGCCCTGTAGTGGATTTAACAGAGATCGATATCCGCCAACTTTTTAGTTAGATCTCATGACCTCACCAAATCTTGGAGAGTATACCTTACACTCAGATTACACGCCTGCGGGTTCCCCTGATTTCATTTCTTGCAAATCCGAAGAGCCAAGTCCTTGCATCACTTATCACCAGTCTTCGGTTTTATCGTCTCACGAAGAAGCTAAAGATTTGCTTTTAGTGTTCCAGAACCCTTTATACAATACACCGTTTCTCGTAGTACCAATGGCAGCCGCCGGAGGAGGAGGTGGAGGGGTTTTCAGAGGTGGAAGAGTTTTAGGAGGTGGTGGGGCTCTAGTAGGAGGGGTAGGAGGCCAAGGGCATCTCCCCCCTCCTAGAGTTTTCGCTAAAGTGGCTGCAAGATATGTGCCTTTGGTTCTTCCTGTCCCTCTTTGTGACCTTCCCGAAAATTATATAAAAAACTTACCTAAGTTTACAAGAGAAGGAGACTTGACCGCAACTGAACATATAAACTTCTTCGATCAGTTCGCATATATCCTAGGTCTTGAACACAAAGACGTGTATTCGAGGATTTTTGTTCAAAATTTCAAAGAACAGGTACGAACCTGGTTTCAAAGCCTACCCACAGGGTCAATATTATCCTACGATGCTTTAGAAGATGCCTTCCTTAAGCAATGGGGCAAAAGGAAAGATCACTTGTATTAGTTGACCGAGTTCAGATCTTTAAAGAAAAAGAATTCAGAAACACTTATGGAATTTATTCAAAGATTTAATAAGCTGTATAATAAAATCCTAGATGAAGTTAAACCATCCCAACCTGCAGCCAAAGTAACCTTCGTGGGAGCTTTCGAACCTGATTTCTCCCTTCTCTTAAGAGAAAGAAGAGGGGCTACCCTAACCCGAATGCAGGATGATGCTGTAGAAATCGAATCTAACATGATGGATTCTGGCAAGTTGAAAGCTAAGGTAGAAACGAGAAACTAAGAAACCAGACATTTCAGGGAACAAGCCAGACCCTCAGGGTCTAATAGATCCATAGAGGATAAAATGGATGATATGGATAGGATAATTAAGGAATTGTCGAATAAAATTTCTAGGATGGAACTGGATCAATCGAAGGTCGATCCTTTCGTTAAAAGAGAACTCAGGAGAAACCCAACCTTCAAAATCAACAAATACAGGCTAAAAATGAAGATCAGAAAATTCAAACCCCTTTAAAAAATGAAAATTTTATAGGAGGAAATGACCTGGAAGATTTTGAGGGTCTGGAAGAAGATGTGACAAATTTGGGTGACGACTGCACTCAGCCTTATGTAACTAAAGAAGACTATGATAATTTTTTAAGAACACAACAACCCTCAGATGCAGATGATGACATAAACAATATAGATGTCCCTGACCATCAAGAAGTAACTGATTCAATAATGGATGAAGTCCAACCTAGGTATAACCTGAGGTCTAAAAACAAACCTGCGTTGATTTCTCAATTTAGGAAAATTCTCCCTAGAGGTGAAGTATATGTGCCCACCCCAAAAGAGACTGAAACATATAAAGGGACTGACTTACTGGATCCAAAGACGAAGGAGGTTGAGACCCAAACAAAGGAGATCAAGATAGCCGATACACAGACACCGGTAATTAAGATCACAAGTAATAAATTAGCTCAGACAAATAAGTTGGAGAAGAGAGAGTCTGAGATTTCAACCAGAGAAACAAACAAAGGTAGTGGCCGTTTTAGTTTTGAAAATGAGATAAATAGGATCAAAATACCGATCCCTCTGGTTGAATTAGCAAAGAATCCTGCATATCATAAACAAATAACCAAAGTGATAGGTTTTTCAGATCAAGAAAGTCAATCTGACGTGATAAACTTGGAAGATGATAAGCCCAATATCAATTTTGGTCCACATTTCGAGGGTTCCAGAGACACCCTCGCTCCTTTCTATATCACCCTAAATGTGCATGATCGACTGCTACATAACTACATGCTAGACTCTGGAGCTTCACATAATGTGTTGACCAAAACTATTATGGATAGACTAGGCCTCAAGATCACCAGACCTTACGGAGATCTCTACTCTTTCGATTCAAGAAGAGTTAAGTGCATGGGTATGATAAAAGATTTAGTAGTCACCCTTGCACAGGTCCCAGTCAAAAGCGTCCTGATGGATGTAGTTATTTCTGATATCCCCCCAAAGTATGGCTTACTACTATCAAGTTCGTGGGGAGCCAAACTTGCTGGGTCCATCCAACTCGACATGACTTTCGCTGCAATTCCTATCTTTGGTGGGCAACTTACTCGGTTATACAGGGAAACGAGGTTAGCCTATACAATGAGCGATCCTTAGAATCCTAACAATTTTCCTGTTTACATTGCAGATCAAGATCTAGGAAATTGTATTTTGTCTTTTGATGATGGTCTAGATAGCTACACAGAGGAAAATTACATAGATGAGAAAGAATAAAAAAATATGCATAGCGTTGGGATCTGGAAAATGTTTTTTGATGGTGCCCTGTCATGTGAAGGAGAAGGTGCAGGGGTACTTTTTGTGGCACCTGAAAATAAATTTGTTGTCCCCTTCTCTTACAGGCTTCAATGGGATATAGACTACACCAACAATGTATGTGAGTATGAAGCCCTAATATTAGGATTGGAAGATGCCAGGAAGCTGAACATAAAGAACCTAGAAGTATATGGAGATGCAGAGTTGATAGTCAAACAGATAAATCGACAATACCAGGCCAAGAACCCGAGATTGAGATCATACAGAAATTGTGCCTGGGATCTAATGGAAAATTTATTCTCATCTGTAAGTATCCACTTCATCCCACGCACTAAAAATTTGCAAGCCGACTCATTAGCCAAGGAAGCCTCGACGTTCGCCCCCCCTACTGCTTTTAAATTGAAGTACCACATAGAGGTAAGGCACCAACCATCCATCTCGAACAACATACAACACTGGAAGGTTTTCGAGGAAGATGAAAAGATCAAGAAATTCCTCGAAGCAGTAGGCGACTTCTCTGAAACTCACATTGATCAAGAAAATCAAAATGATCACATATGGATCATGCAAGAAGGAGAGGACCCTCAAGAGTTCCAGGAAAAGATTGCAAATCATTGCATGCTGGTTCTAAAGAACAATCAGATTCCGAAAGGACTGATTCCTCTGGAAAGACTGTTCAATCAGAATGACATACCCTTGAATCCACCCTGCAACCCCAACCAGAGGAGGTTGAAGACTACGATGTAGGGACCAAAGAAGAACCTAGGATGGTAAAAATATCAAAGTACCTTCACCTGAGGTAAAAATCAAGTATAAAGACTTTCTTAGACAGTATAAATATGTTTTTTCATGGTCTTACAAAGAGCTGAGAACTTACGACACCACTGTAATCAAACACAAGATACCCCTAAAACCTGGTGTCGAACCCTTTCGACAAAAACTCAGACAGATCAACCCTATTTTATTACCCATGGTTGAAAAGGAAGTTAAAAAGCTCTTGGATGCGAAAATAATAGTACCTCTGAGATATTCCGACTGGGTAGCAAACCTGGTCCCGGTCAGAAAGAAGAGTGGGGAGATTAGACTGTGTGTGGACTTTAGAGATTTGAATAAGTCCTCCCTCAAAGATAACTACCCTTTACCCAAAATGGATCACGTTTTAGAAAAGGTAGTTGGGGAAAACAGGATGTCAATGATCGACGAGTTCTCTGGGTATAATCAAATCGCCGTAAGTGAACTAGATAAAGAGAAAACAACTTTCACTACCCCTTGGGGTACTTTTATGTATGATAAAATGCCTTTTGGTTTAATGAATGCAGGCGCTACCTTCCAATGTGATATGGACGTTTCTTTCATTGGCGAAAGGGATAAATTTGTGGTCATTTATCTTGATGATCTAACTGTTTTTTCTAAATCTGATGAAGATCATCTGGTACATCTCAAGCGGACGTTTGAGAAATGCCGTAAGTTTGGTCTGTCATTGAATCCAAAAAAGTCCCACTTTGCCATGCAAGAAGATAAAATCTTGGGCCATATTGTATCTCGAGACGGTATTAAAATCGATCCTAAAAGAGTTGAGGATATAAATACTATAAATGTTCCTAGGAATGTAAAAGAAATTCAATCATTTTTAGGAAAAATAAATTTTTTGAGGAGATTTATTCCGAACTTTGCTGAAATTGTGAAATTGATCATAGATATGCTAAATAAAAACAACGAAGTGAAATGGACAGCAGAAGCCAAAGCGACATTTGCACGCATTAAGAAATTCATAAGCGAGGCACCTATATTGGAAAGCCCCGATTATCTAAAAGATTTTCTTATTTTCTTGTTCACCTCCAAACACACAATCGTCGCGGTACTCCTCCAAAAAAACGAAGAAGGTTTTGAACAGCCGATAGCTTTTTGTAGCAAGAGTCTTAGAGACACAGAACTTAAATATGATATAATGGAAAAGCAAGCGTATGCTATGGTGAAGGCGTTGAAAGCATTTAAAACCTACGTGCTGCATTCCAAGATAATCGCGTATGTACCTACCAGCTCTGTAAAGGATATTTTGGTTCAATCTGACAGTGATGGAAAAAGGGGACGATGGCTTGCCAAAATTCAAGAATTCGACCTGGAAATAAAACCAACGAAATTGGTAAAAGGACAAGGTTTGGCCAAACTCTTAGCAGAATCAAATTTCAGAGCTCTCAATATAAATGACCTATAGGGATATGAAGAAGGTGTGGACATGAATGAGTTTGATGAGCCAACAAGCGCAATCAGAATCAAAGAGAAGTTTGTCTCATCAGAATGGTACAAAAACATAGTATCATATCTGATGACATTAAAATGCCCGAGTGATTTGTCCCCATCCAAAGACAGAACGCTAAAATTACATGCAGTCAAATACTGTATAATCGATAATCAATTATATTGGAAGGACCCACTAGGTTTCCTGTTGGTCTGTTTAGTCGAATCAGAAACAGAGAGGGTAATAAGTGAATTTCACGAAGGGGTCTGTGGGGGACACCACACTTGGAGGGAGATAACTTATAAGATCCTGAGGGCAGGGTATTATTGGCCAAAACTTTTCTTAGACGTAAATGCCAAAGTTAGAGCCTGTAACCCATGCCAACTGTTCGCAGGTAATCATAAACTTCCAATGCTACCATTGGTTCCGGTCAAAATGGAAGCCCCTTTCCAGCAATGGGGACTAGATTTTATAGGTGAAATCAACCCTCATTCTAGCGCTCAACACAAATGGATCCTAACTATGACAGATTACTTCACTAAATGGGTGGAGGCTATTCCAACCAGAAGGGCAACAAATTCGGTGGTAATAGACTTCTTGGAAGACAACATTTTGTCTAGATTCAGCCACCCTCGAAAAATAGTCACGGATAATGCCCAGGATTTCAAATCTATGGCTATGATCAACTTTTTCCAGAAATACAATATCGTACTCGGTCATTCAACAACTTATTATCCCTAAGGAAATGGACTAGTTGAGTCTTCAAACAAGAGTCTGATAAATGTAATTAAGAAAGTGTTGGACGATAATTAAAAATCTTGGCATGTGCATTTGAAATATGCCTTATGAGTGAATCAGATAGGCATGAAAAAATATATCGGCACCTTGCCTTTCCAAATGGTATATGGGACCAATGTGGTATTACTGATGAATCTAGTGCTCCCCGTGATGAAATTATGGCAAGATGAGAAGGAAGAACTAAATCATGTTACCAGAAGCATAAATCAGCTAATTGAAGTGCAACAACATAGGGTCGAAGTAGACGAAAGGTTGCATAAATACAAAGATGATATGAAAACATTATTTGACTGTAAGGCAAAAGACAGAGAGTTTCTCCTGGGAGATTTGGTCTTGAGATGGGATGCTAGGAAGGAAGACTCAGCGAAACACGGTAAATTCGATCATATTTGGTATGGACCATTTAGAGTCGCAGCTCCCAAAGGAAAGAATTCGTTTCTATTAGAAAATCTGGATGGTAAAATCTTTAACGCCCC
>JASDQU010244084.1:130811-145511 GCA_032191745.1 Picea mariana | reverse complement strand
GAACAAGATCACTGAGAAATACACATTCACAAGAGACACAACATTTATCCTGGGAAACCCTCTAGGGGAAGAAAACCCAGCAAAAACTTTCGTATCATAAATTGCCAATACAATGTCAAGAGATAACTCAAACCAATATAGAAAGTCCTCTCCAAGAGATGTGCCACTCTTCTCCCTCTCTCCAACTAGTAAGTCACAACTTGCCTCTTAAGAATGAGCAAGTGAGTTGTGTGATGAAGTGAGGCGCTAGCTTCTTTATATATACAAGACTGGCACGTGTGAAGGGTCTTCACTGGCAGGGCCGACCTCTCACTCTGGGTGGGTAAACCCACCTTTATTATATTTATGGGTCTCAATAATAACTGCTGGGGCCGACTTCTTATTCTGCCTATTACAATTGTTTTTTGACCAATCTGCAAAAGGGGATTTGGTCCTAATACAATTACCGACATGATTAATCCACAATGGGGATTAATCCTATGAATAAAATAAAAATAATAATAAGAATACTCTTTGCAGTTACATTATTTCAACAATATCTATGTAGATTATATTTTGTATAGTTGGACTTTAAAGTTCATGCAAACATAAGAGAGAGAATTGTGTTAAAGTGAAAGTTTTAAAATGTGTTCTATAAATTATTTAATAATAACAATTTTTTAATGTATTTATTCTTTTATAATATATAAAAGAGAGAGAATTGTGTTAAAGAAAGTTATTTTTAATAATTCATAATTAAATAAAATTAATTATGTTAAGATAAAATTGATTAAAGTAAATTAAAAATTAATGATAATCGATAAAAAGGTATTTGTACTTTATCAAATTTAATGGAAAACATTCAAACTCAATTGTAAACATTTAAAATCAACAAAAGACAATTATATTTATATGTAATTAACAAATTGTAATCAAAGTTAATTGAAGGCAACTAAGTGAAGTTAATTTAACCAAATTGACCTAAAGTTGATCGTACTCAACTAGAGTGCATTGTAATCACCTATACTCAATAATCATTGTAATAATTGTAATCACCTATAGTCAATAATCACCACAATTATCAGATATAGTGAACATTGATTAATCAAATTCAACCACTATCAAATTAATGATAAAGTATATTATATATAAGAGGATATCTGATAAGGGAAAAAGGTCATCGAATTGAAACTATATGATAAGGGGTCATGTTATCATGTAATTTGTACTTGCCCAAAGGCCGATGCAAGTGAAACAAGATTGGCATAACAAGGGGGTGACCTATCATTGTCACCTTAATAGGAAACCCCTTTCTGTTTAGGAGTAATATAAAACTACTGCAAGGGAGATGTCTGTAGTGACCTAAAGAGTTGGTAAACCGAAGCAAAGATGTAAATATTACCCACCTCTCACTGGTCACTCAAGTCAAGTAATATTGTTGATTTTATGTCTTTAAGTGAAGAAGCAAAATGCAGAGGTGAAGTGTACCTTCCCTTAACAAGACAACAAGAAAATATATGGCAGTTTCAAGTACAAAATGATATTAGTGCTTCAATAAGACAATAAACAAGTGATGTGAGTTCTAGCCGATATATATGTGCAACAATTAATAAGTTTATAACAACTGCAAAATTCTCTTCAGAAAATACCTTTAAAGACAATGAAAATATAACACTTAACACTTAGAATGATAATTTTATGTCATGAACAAAATCTGAAGTGCTTAGCTAGCATTAACATTCAAGTATGCAAGAAATCTGTTGCTCTAAGATGACTGTAGCATAGAATGATAATAGCATCAATGATAAAAGTATGACAACTACAAAATATCCTTCAGAAAATGCACTTGAATGACAATGAAATGTAACACTTTAACTCTTGAATGATAGTACTATTTCACATGCAAATTCTAAACAGATTTAGAATTTGCTAAAATAGACTTAAATAGGATGCTAAAATATGGCTATAACAAAAATTATAACATCAACATATTATGGTTAGTTTTCTAAGTTAGATTAGTGTTACTAATAGTTAGTAAATGCTAAGAGTTGAAAGCCTTAAAGTTTAAGTGTTGATTGGTTTCTCAAAGAGATAGAGGTTGAAGACTAGTGCCTTTAAGAGGGGGATGGAGTCAAAGGTGGAAGATTCCTATATGAGCTTGATGTCAAGATGATATTTCTAATCTAAGAATGAAAAGAGGCCTAGGAGGAGTAGCACCTTAAGTCCTCATAGGATCCAAACCGTAAGAAGGGAGCTAGCTAGGGTGTAGGCTCGTCTAGGCCCTAACGTCTCCTTCTTCTTAGACTTCTTTGAAGATTAAATTTATTTGCAATCACAATTATTCAGTACCTCCAAAGTGCTAGAACTTTAGGGCCTGGGAGGTTTGACAATTATTAGATCAATCAAGTAAATCTTAGAAAATAGAAAATGAAGAAGTAGTACCTTAAGTCCTTTGTTTCTAGGGTTCATTTAGCATGCAATTTCATAATCTTTATCATGAGAAAATAAACCACACCATAACCATTCAAATAAATGACAAGAGAATAATTTACTTACTTTCACCAAGAATAATCATGCAAAATAACACTATATTGCCAAGAAACTTCACCAATTTTGATCCAAGTTGCAAAAATATCCTCTAAGATAGATGTGCCTCATAATTTCAGCCAAATTCCTCCCAAGAAGGGTGAAAATTGTTGGAGTTACTTCACACACACCTAGGATTTCTTTTTCCTAAGGTTTTTATTTGTTTATTAGTCATTATCCAGTATCCTAAATATTAGGAGAGAATATTCCACCTAGAGAATATTCTCTTTCAGTTCACACTTAAGTTTGACTAGTTGAGTTGAGTTTAGATGTTGCATTGGGATCATCACCATGAAAAATTGGGATCATCACCATGATAATTCGACTTTACCTTGGTATCATCACTAAAGTGGCGCATTAGCCTTGATTCCTTAAGTTAACTCCTCAATACTTTCTGTTCAGTCAGTTACTGAAGACTAGTTGACTAGTTAACTAAACTAGGTGGTAGTTCACTCCTGTAACTGCCTAAGAGAATAGAATAGGTGGCAGTTCACTCCCGTAACTGTTGGTGTGTGTCCAGATCACTCTATACCACCACTATGGTGACTTGGTTCACCTCAAGTCGGAATTATTGAGTTATACAGAGTATATCATGTATAAATTTGTTAAGGTCCTAACCTGCACATAGGTAGATCAATGTATTCAGATGTAATAGAGGTCAATATTAATAAGGCCTTTCAATAAAATAGAATAAGGCGGATGTAAGAAGACCTAATTAAAGCTTCCGCTTCTAGAAGGATCTTCCTCTAGATGCTTCTCTTAATAAACATATTTAGTATAAATAAGGGTTGAGGGTGTGAAAACCCTAGCTTGGAGATTATTGTAACATAGCACTGCTTGACTGGAGGTTGCCCCCTCGAAGAGGCCTGTGAACATTGCTTTCTGAATCAAAGTGCTATTTTAGTTGTTGTTCTCATATTATTTATGTGTTATTGTGGAGATTATGCTGGTTATATTACTATTATTCTGCCATTTCTATCATTTTATTTCTGTTCTGCGTATTTATTATATCTAGTATCTTGCAAGTGGTATCGGAGCACTTTCCTTGGCATAAATTGTGGGTATTTTTTTTCCGGGGTAGAGACGTATTTCGACGTCTTTAAGCCACAATGATCTGTCGTTACGCGCATAAACCCATGGTTGAGGGATTCATACATGCATGAAATACAAGTGGTTCTTAAGAGCACATCTGTTGGTCACCCTTGTAACCCATGTTGGTACCCCTTTGAGTGGTAGCGCATTAGACAACACCTGTGTATGGATCAAGCTAGATTTCCTGAATCCCTCTTTATATAAACCTATCGACCGCCGGACTGCTATACTGTCACCGAGAATAGAACTCAGGAAGATACTCTCTAGTACCTGGGTAGTCGGGTAGTCTGGCTAAGGGTAAGGTCNACCTTGGTATCATCACTAAAGTGGCGCATTAGCCTTGATTCCTTAAGTTAACTCCTCAATACTTTCTGTTCAATCAGTTAACTGAAGACTAGTTGACTAGTTAACTAAACTAGGTGGTAGTTCACTCCTGTAACTGCCTAAGAGAATAGAATAGGTGGCAGTTCACTCCCGTAACTATTGGTGTGTGTCCAGATCACTCTAGACCACCACTATGGTGACTTGGTTCACCTCAAGTCGAACTTATTGAGTTATATAGAGTATATCATGTATAAATTTGTTAAGGTCCTAACCTGCACATAGGTAGATCAATGTATTCAGATGTAATAGAGGTCAATATTAATAAGGCCTTTCAATAAAATAGAATAAGGTGGATGTAAGAAGACCTAATTAAAGATTCCGATTCTAGAAGGATCTTCCTCTAGATGCTTCTCTTAATAAACATATTTAGTATAAATAAGGGTTGAGGGTGTGAAAACCCTAGCTTGGAGATTATTGTAATAGAGCACTGCTTCACTGGAGGTTGCCCCCTCGAAGAGGCCTGTGAACATTGCTTTCTGAATCAAAGTGCTATTTTAGTTGTTGTTCTCATATTATTTCTGTGTTATTGTGGAGATTATGCTGGTTATATCACTGTTATTCTACCATTTCTAGCATTTTATTTCTGTTCTGCGTATTTATTATATCTAGTATCTTGCAAGTGGTATCAGATCACTTTCCTTGGCATAAATTGTTGGTATTTTTTTTTCAGGGTAGAGACGTATTTCGACGTCTTTAAGCCACAATGATCTGTCTTTACGCACATAAACCCACGGTTGAGGGATTCATACATGCATGAAATACAAGTGGTTCTTAAGCGCACATCTGTTGGTCACCCTTGTAACCCCTGTTGCTACCCCTTCGAGTGGTAGCGCATTAGACAACACCTGTGTATGGATCAAGCTAGATTTCCTGAATCCCTCTTTAGATAAACCTATCTACCGCCGGACTGCTATAGTGTCATCGAGAATAGAACTCAGGAAGATACTCTCTAGTACCTGGGTAGTCGGGTAGTATGGCTAAGGGTAAGGTCTATCCTCCTTAGTTAGTGCCCTAAGATATTGGGCAGAGTAATACTGTTGGACCCCGCACGTATATCAGAGAGCTATAGCACAGGGCAAACCCTTGTTTGTATAACCCTTGAATACCTAACCCTTGGGGAACATAAACATAAATAAATTAAACCGACCAGATCTATTGCTATGTAACTGTGTTTGGGTTTCCAAGCAAATACACATTTCTTTCTGGTTAAGAATTTGGGGATTTCAGCATTGCAGCATTCTTCAGACCGAAGTATAACCCCGCAACTGTTAAAAAAAAAAAAAAGTCTAGTAATTTTTTCACCATTATTTGAGACATAATCCATTAGATTCATCTCTTCTCCCTTATCACATTCATCCATATCATTTTTTTGCAAAAATTTCTGACCCTGCTCGCTCCCTTTTTAGCTCACCCATCCTCATGGCCCATACCCATAGCCAAGAACTGGAGTCTCACTTCAACACCTTGCAATATAGTCTCCTCGAGACCCAAAAAGAAGTGCAACAACTCAGTGCTACTATTGCCTTCCATGATACATCCATCAATACCACCATAAATACATCCATGCAGTACGCAATGGTGGAAGTCAAACAAGAACTGACCACCCAGCTTGAATTTGTTTTTGTATCACTCTGCACTAAACTCAAGATCCCTACCGATGACCCTTTTCCTGACGCACATACAAATACTGAAGGTGAAACTTCTTCCCATTCCCATATGTTTCAGCCCCATCACTTTCAATAGGACATATGCTTTCTGCGGGTGGATGTAACCAAATTTGATGGCTCAGACCCCATTGGTTGGGTCACCCAAATGGAACATTATTTCTCTCTCTACAACATTATAGATGACTTGGCCAAACTCCGGTATGGTGTTCTCCATCTAGATCAAGAATGTTGGCAATGGTGGCAATGGAGAAAAAATTCCCGTCAAGGGTATATTGCTTGGACCCAATTTGTGGCTGAGATTTATGAATGTTTAACACTGACACAAACCATTTGGGCCATTTGAAAAAATTGAAACAATCAAGAACAATAGAAGACTTCATAGCTTCATTTGAGTGCCCGGCTTTTCGAACAGAGGGCATGACTAATGCTTTCTTTCGAGAGTGGTTTATTAGTGGCCTCAAGAAGGAGATTCAGGCGCATGTCCTCATGGATCGACCTGCGAGTTGGGTGGAGGCTACTAAAAAATCTAAATAAGCACAACAAATTTCTTCCTTTCAAAACCGTAATCCTTCCTTTATCCCTCTCCCTAAAGCAGTAAACCTCACTACTCTCTCTGCCCCATTAAAGATCCAAAAATTGACCAGGGTTGAAATGGATGAATGCCAAATCAAAGGCCTCTGTTATAATTGTGATGACAAATATTTCTCGGGCCAAAAATGTAAGGAACAAAAGATTTTTATCACCATCTCTGAGGATATTCCAGAAGAGGATGATGCAAATCCCCTTGTGCCCGAGTCACCAGAAATCACTCACATAAACCCTCCCTCCGACCCTCCTGAAGTGGAACCGATCATTTTAATCAATGCTCTCACTGGCTTCTTTTCCCCCCAAACCCTCAAGTTAATCGGTTACATCAAGCATCGAAAGGTCATCATTTTGGTTGATAGTGGCAACACCCACAAGTTTATTCATCGTCGCATTGCCCAAGAAACCCATTGCTACATCCATGCTATCAACAATTTCCAAATCATGATTGCCAATGGTGGTTTTATGAAATGTGGCGGGTGCTGTGAAAATGTGCATCTCCAAATCGGTGACTACCACCTAAAATCCCATATGTTTGCTATTGACATGGGTGGTTGCGACATTGTGTTGGGTACAGACTGGCTAAGGACTTTGGGTCCCATTCTCATGGATTTTCAGAACTTAACAATGCAATTCGACCAAGAAGGACACCAATATAAATTCCAAGGCATCACTTTTGGTTCATCTAAGGTCATCAGTTCCCATTGCATGGAAAAGATGCTAAAAAAAGGTCATTCTACTATCATTGCCCAACTCCATGCCATACAAGACACAAAGACACCCCCAGTGCCCCAAGACCTCCAAGCCCTCCTTTCTAAACATCAAATGGTATTTTCCACTCCCCAAGGACTCCCTCCTTCTTGCGATGTTCATGATCATTCCATTCCCCTTGTACCAGGAAGCCTTCCCCCCAATATCCATCCATATCGCCACTCCTTTGAAAAAAAAATGAAATTGAGAAAATGGTCCAGGAACTCCTTATTGCAGGCATCATCCATCCTAGTACAAGCCCTTACTCATCTCTGGTCATCATGTTACTGAAGAAAGAAGGTTCTTGGAGAATGTGTCCTGACTTCCGTGCTCTCAAAAAACTGACCATCAAAGACAAATTTCCCATTCCTTTCATTGATGACCTCCTGGATGAATTGAGTGGTGCCCAATTCTTTACCAAACTTGCTCTTCGCTCGAGCTATCACCAGATCCGTATGAAAGAGGCCGACATTCCCAAGACAACCTTTTTCACTCATGAGGGCCACTATGAGTTTTTGGTCATGCCCTTTGGCTTGTGTAATGCCCCCTCCACCTTCCAAAGCCTCATGAACCATGTCTTTCGCCCTTTTCTCTATCATTTTGTCTTAGTTTTCTTTGATGATATCCTCATCTATAGAAAAACCTAGATAGACCATCTTACTCATGTGGATCAAGTTTTTTGCCTACTCCTTCAGCACCAACTTTTCCTGAAACGGTCTAAATGTGCCTTTAGTGCCTCAGAAGTAGAATAATTGGGTCATCTGGTGGGAAAGGATGGCGTCAGAGTGGACTTGAAAAATATTGAAGCTATGCAAGACTGGACGCACCCAAAGACTCTCAAAAGCTTGCGTGGATTTTTGGGCCTAACAGGATATTATCACAAGTTTTTTGAGAACTATGGAAAGATTGCAGCACCTCTCATGGCTCTCCTAAAAAAGAACTCTTTCACTTGGACTCCAACAGCTGCTCCTAGCTTTTCAAACCTTGAAGATGGCCATATGAACCACTCCAGTTCTGGCCCTTCTCGATTTCACAAAGACCTTTGTGTTGGAATGTGATGCCTCAGGGAAAGGAATTGATGCTGTCCTTATGCAAGAGGGTCGACCTTTGGCCTTCACCAGCAAGCAACTGTCTGAAAGGAATCTGGGAAAACCCATTTATGAAAAGGAAATGTTGGTGATTTTTCATGCTGTTGAGCTGTGGTGTCCTTATCTCTTGGGGAAATGCTTCCAAATTAAGACCGACCATCAAAGCCTCAAGTACTTTCTGGAACACTGCATTTCCTCCCAGTAGCAAAAAAAATGGGTGACTAATCTCTTTGGATATGATTATGATATCATTTACAAGAAGGGAAAAGACAATGTTGTGGCGGATGCACTGTCCTGGAAATATGAAGACGAAGGATCCCTTTTTTCTCTTTCCTTCATTGTACCTGATTGGATCCAAGTTGTGTGCTAGGAATGGCTTCAAGATCCCAAAAGTTCACATATGATCCAGAAATTGCAGAACAAGGCTCTGGCTCCCCTAGGTTACTCATGGCTCCAGGATGAGCTTCGATACAAAGGCCGCTTGTATTTAAGTAAACAATCCAAAATCAAATCCACGGTACTTTCTGAGCTTCATGCTACACCCACAGTGGGGCACTCAGGGTTCACCAAAACATATGAAAGTGTCAAACGTTCTTCTTTCTGGGATGGTATGAAATAGGACATCTGTAAGTTTGTCGCTGAACGTGAGGTGTGTCAACATAACAAGGGAGAAACAGTCAAATCTCTGGGCACCCTCCAACCGCTTCCGATTCCCCCTGCTATTTGGAAGTATATCTCTATGGAATTTATCACAGGCTTACCCAAATCAAGGAATAAATTAGTCATAATGGTGGTGGTGGGTCGCCTTTCTAGGTATGCTCATTTTTGAGCTCTTCTCCACCCATTTACTGCATCCATGGTGGCTCAAATTTTCATGGACCAGGTCTTCAAGCTTCATGGTATTCCACACTCTATTGTTTCTGATCGTGACCCAACTTTCACAAGAAATTTTTGGCAAGACCTGTTTAAGCTACAAGGCACACAATTGTAGCTCAACTCAGTTTATCATCCCCAGATGGATGGTCAAATGGAAGTTGTCAACAAGTGTTTGGAAACATATCTGAGGTTCTTTGCAAATCAACACTAATGGGCTCAATGGTTACCCCTAGCCGAATGGTGGTACAAAAATACATACCATACGGCCACTCACATGACTCCTTTTGATGTGGTATATAGACAGAATCCACCTTTAGTTCTCTCATACCTACCAGGTACCTCGAAGGTCCAAGTGATTGACCAAACACTTAAAGTCCAAGAGGATATTCTTCTTACCCTTAAAGAGAACTTGGTCATGGCACATAATCACATGAAGCAGGAAGAAGATCAAGGTCGCTCTGAACGTCAATTTGCAAAAGGGGAGCAGGTGTTTCTGCAACTACAACCATATAAGAAAACTTCCCTCAAGGCCGAGCATTGTCAGAAGCTAGTGCCCAAATTTGATGGTCCTTACATAGTTCTGAAGCGTGTGGGACAAGTCGCATATCAGTTAGCTCTGCCCAGTCAGTCGAAGCTATGTCCTATTTTTCATGTTTCATGCTTGAAGAAGGTGATTGGAACCAGGTTCCAAATTCAAACCAACCTTCTAGAATGAGCTGAAGAAGGATCCATTTGGCTACAGCCAGAAGTAGTTTTGGACCAGCGTGAGCATCGCCTGTGTTAGAGAACCATCAAGGAAGTGCTAGTACAGTGGAAAGATATGACTCTAGCAGATGCCACTTGGGAACCAGCTACCATTCTGCTGCAGTTTCCACATCTCAAGCCTTGAGGACAAGGTTGTTTTTAAGGGGGCAGACATGTTAAGGTCCTAACCCGCACATAGGTAGATCAATGTATTCGGATGTAATAAAGGTCAATATTAATAAGGCCTTTCAATAAAATAGAATAAGGTGGATGTAAGAAGACCTAATATAAGCTTCCGCTTCTAGAAGGATCTTCCTCTAGATTCTTCTCTTAATAAACATATTTAGTATAAATAAGGGTTGAGGGTATGAAAACCCTAGCTTGGATATTATTGTAATAGAGCGCTGCTCGACTAGAGGTTGCCCCCTCGAAGAGGCCTGTGAACATTGCTTTCTGAATCAAAGTGTTATTTCAGTTGTTGTTCTCATATTATTTCTATGTTATTGTGGAGATTATGCTGGTTATATTACTGTTATTCTTCCATTTCTATCATTTTATTTTTGTTCTACGTATTTATTATATCTGGTATCTTGCAAAATTATTCATTATTCATAAAATTTAATGAGAATTCTTTCCATTCTTTCTCTCCTTCTTCTTTTCCAATTCTCTCTGCAAATGTGTGTATCATTGTTTATTTAGATATATTTTGTGTATGTCAACACATTTACATGGTATTAGAGCCAACAGAGTGCTAAGCAAAGCTACACCAAAATTTTTTGTAGGTACCGAAGATTTAAGACAATGGAAAGATGGAATTCCAAAAAGAATTCATTCTTACACCTTACAACTATTTTGCATGGAAGGAGAAAATAGCCATACATCTCCGATCCATAGGGTTGTATAGGTTAACCATGAATACAGATATAGAACTGACATCAGCCATATAAAAATCCAAGTAATTAAATCGCATGCATGAGGCACTCGGAACAATTTGCAGTCCTATTTCTCTCGATCTCCTTTTTCATATATCTTCTTGTAAGACTCCCAATGAAGCCTAGACCATCTTGGAAGGGATATTTGGAAAAAAGGATGAGATGAGAGGACACATGCTGGAGGTGGAGCTGCTCACATTGGATCCAAAAAGCTTCGAGAATATCCAAGATTTCTTTGCAAAATTCAAGGATTTACTATCGCAACTCAAATCTTGCGGGGTTGATAAATAGAAGGAGGAGAAACAAATAGTTCTCACCATTCTCTCCAAGATTGGACATGAATTATCTGTATTCATATCCACATTCCATACTATCAGATTCACCTCTAGATCCACCTGGAAGATGCCTTCTCTTGAGGACTTTATCAAATCCCTGACACAAGAGCAAACCAAGCTCATCAACATGGGTACAATCAAAGGCCCAAGGGCGCATGCAGTCACTATGAATGATGGCAGCCACAAATATCAGAAATATAAAGATAAATATAAGAGGAAATCTCATTCACATACAAAGAAGGAAAGATACACAAAACCCTTCATCGATGCCTCCGGATCCAAAGGAGAAAAGGGAAGAAAAGGAGAGAAATGCATATACTATCACAAAGGATTCCATTCAGAATCCACATGCATGAAAAAACAAATAAATCTGATGTCTCAGATACTTAAGAAAAATAACCTTGGAGATCGCATCCCCGAGGGTGCAAAGAAGAAGAAGCCAAGAGATTCGAATTCCAAGAAAGGCAATTCTAGCCATGCCTTGATTGCAATCAACTCCTCTCCCAATGCTTGGATCATAGATTCAATAGAATCACATCACATGGATACCTCATAAGTAGTCTATTCTTCTTTGGATGCATGCAAAGGTACTCCTATTCTAATGGGGGACAACTCTTCTGTCGAAGTCACTGGCAAAGGAAGGATTGAACTCACCAACGAAAGCTTTGAGAATGTGTTGCATGTTCCTAAGATTTCTGTCAACCTTCTGTCTATGTATCAAATGACGCATTCCGGCACCGTAAAGAGTTTCATAGTCACACCAAAGGCCGTGGACATCTATGACATGCAAACCAACTCCAAGGTTTCTACCGGTGAGGTAAATCATCAGTCTAGATTGTATACATTTTTTGAATTCATTGAACTTGATTCTTCTTTACTTCTTACTCATGCTGATGAAAGTAGTAGGATATGGCACGAAAGGTTTGGACATTTGAATTTCAGATACATGCAACAAATTAGCAAGAAAATATCAGTTGATGGTCTACCAAACATTCTTTTCTCCAAGGGAGTATGTGAGGGATGTGTTCTCGGAAAACACCCTCAAGAGAAATTCGACAAAGGAAAGTCTCAACGAGATTTCACACCTTTAGATCTGATCTACAATGACCTCATGGGTCCTTTTCCACATCCAACGATCAACAAAGTGAGGTTTGTTCTCATTTTTGTTGATGATTTCTCACGTTTTACTTGGATCTACTTTCTCAAGAAAAAATCCGAGGTCTTTCAGCACCTCAAAGATTTGAAAGCTTTGGTTGAGACACACTTTGGAAAGAAGATCAAATTCCTCCGAACTGATAATGGAGGAGAGCATGTGAATCATGAGATTCATAATCTTTTCCGTGAGGCAGGGATTCATTTGCAACATACAGTTCCCTACACTCCACAACAAAACGGAGTAGCCGAGCGGAAAAACAGATCTCTAAAGGAGATGGCATCTTGCATGTTGAATGCAAAGTCATTACCATAGAGACTATGGGTCGAAGCACTTAACTGTGGAACATACATCCAAAATAGATCTCCTCATAGATTTGTCAAGGATAAGACCCCCTACGAGGCTTGGAGTGGCCTCAAACTGGAAGTGGCCCACTTTTCCATTTTTGGTTCACATGCATGGGCCCAGATTCCCTTTGAAAAGAGGAAGGCACTTGATCCACAAAGCACTGAGTGCATTTTTGTTGGATACCCCGACGATGTGGAGGGATATCAGCTTATCGATATTTCCTCAGACCGACTCATCATTGAGCATAGTGTCCAATTCGAGGAAATTGTCTCGCATGTACCTCAACAGTCACATGCAGACACCTTCACTCTTCCACGTGTCCAAGATGATGAACATGCACATTCTGACTCTTCTTCAGATGAGAGTTCTGATTCAGAGGACTCAAATGATTCAGATTCAGATTCAATACAGTCAGATGTAGAGTTAGAGCATCTAGATGCAGTTGTAGAGCCATAGAAGAGGCCCAAGTGGGCACAAACTACTCTTCAAGATGCAGGGGATCTCGTTGGTGATCCAACCGATACTAGGAGGAATCGATCTGATTTCGAGGAGCCTCCTATTGTACTCACTACCACTGAACCATTTACTTCTAGGAATCTTTTCTTGGTTCAGTATTTAGATCCACAGTCTTATGGTGAGGCTACTAGAAATCCCTTTTAGGAATCCGCCATGCAGGAGGAGTACAACTCCCTCCTCGAGAACCAGACTTGGGATCTGGTTCCCCTTCCTTCTTGGAGGAAACTTGTCAGATGCATATGGGTCTACAGGACCAAGAGCGCATCAGATGGACATATCAATAGATACAAAGTCGGGCTTGTCGCCAAAGGCTTTCAGCAGGTTCATGGTATTGACTATGATGAGACCTTCGCTCTAGTAGTGAAGATGGATTCCATTCGATTGGCCCTTTCCATTGTCGTATCCAAGGGATGGGAAGTCCATCAGATGGATGTGAAGAATGCATTTCTTCACGATGATCTGTCTGAGGAGATCTACATGGAGCAACCCCAAGGATTTATGCAGGACTCATCTTTGGTCTGTTGACTAAAGAAGTCACTTTATGGCCTCAAGCAGGCTCCGAGGGCATGGTATGCCAAGATGGACTCCTACCTGTTGTCACAGAACGGTGTACGTTGTAAATTAGACCCGAATGTATGTGTGCTTAGGACGACTGATTCACTTCTACTTTTAGTTCTGTATGTCGATGATTTGTTGATCACCAGTTTCTCGACTTCAGTGATAGCTGCAGTCAAGAGGATTCTTCATGACAGGTTTTTGATGATGGACATGGGTCCGCTACACTTCTTCCTTGGACTTGAGATCAGTCAGGATGCATCAGGCATCAAAATGTCTCAAGCCAAGTATGCACGAGATCTCCTTGATGGATTTCACATGACAGACTCCAAGTCTACTCTGACTCCTTTCCTATCAGGAGTGAAACTTGAGGATGGCGTGGAGAGTCCACTAGTTGACAGCACGTTGTACAGACAACTAGTGGGGAGCTTGTTGTATCTCACACACTCCATACCAGACCTCTCATATACAGTTGGCGCAGTTTCTAGGTTCATCCAGGAGTTGTGCCATGAGCTACATTGGAAAGTTGCAAAGCGTATCCTTTGATACGTACATGACACCATCACCTTTGGGATTCATTATGCAACAGACTCTACATTAGATCTCATTGGGTTTACTAATTCCAATTGGGCTGGCGAAAGAATTGATCGCAAGTCCACATATAGTTACTCACTCAGTCTTGGTTCCGGGCCTATCTGTTGGTCGAGAAAGAAGCAAGCTACCATTGCTCTATCTTCAGCCGAGGCAAAGTATAGAGGGGAGTTAACATAACCATTTAGGCTATGTGGCTACAACATTTTCTCACTGAGTTGGGCATTCAGTTTCATCAGCTGATCGTCATCTGGTGTGACAACTAGAGCACTCTGAAGTTCTGTTGAGATCGATTTCAGAGGCAGCGGACGAACCACATTGAGATCCACATGCACTACATATGGGACTTAGTACATGAGGGGATCATTGACTTACAGTTCTGTCCTTCAGTAGAACAACTGGTCAACATTTTCACCAAGACCTTCACTGAGTAGAAATTCCATTCTCTGCGAGGTCATCTTGGAGTGAAGGACACAGTTTCCTAGCAACTGTAGTTCTTCTTTTTACATACATTGTAAC
>JASDQU010244084.1:100505-118886 GCA_032191745.1 Picea mariana | reverse complement strand
TGTCACTTGTTTTTAGTTTTTGTTTTTATGCTCATGTTGTTATTTAGTTCTTGTTTAATTCTTGTTAATACCTTTACTGTTTTCTTTCTAACCTTTTGCATTACAGCTGTCATGACTAGAAGAGCCCAACTAGGCATGTAAGTGCTCACTTTTTGCTCACACATTGACGAAAAGATCACGAACAAAACCGTTGAAATATGATTCGTAAATCATCGAGATGTTGGGTGCGTTTCTTGGATCGAGCTATAAGGTCGTCCAAGTAGGTGAGGATGATATGAGCCATATCATGAAATATGTATGTCATAGCCTGTTGGAAAGTGGCTCTAGCATTCTTCAAGCCGAAAGGCATGACACGATATGAAAAAGTACCCCAAGGGGTAGTAAATTTGGTTTTATACTGATCGGCGGGGTGAATTTGAATTTGATTATAACCATAGAATCCATCCATAAAGGACAAAGCCTCATGGATAGGGAATTCATCGATAATTTGATCAATGAAAGGTGTTGGAAAGTTGTCTTTGGGACATGTGTGATTGAGATTGTGAAAGTTGGTGCAAACGTGGATAGTGCCCTGTTTTTTGTTAATGGGTACAGGGTTGGAGACCCATGAGGTGTAGGCAATGGGGTAAATGAAACCGACAGCACGTAATTTGTCAATTTCATCTTTGATAGTCGTGGCTTTGGATGGGTGAAGCGGTCATTGTTTTTGGCGAACTGGTGTAATGTCAGGCTAGATGTCGATGCGATGTTCGACGATAGAGGGATCAAGGCCAATCATTTCCGTGTACAACCAAGAAAATATATCCCTATATTCCTGGAAGAGGGATTTATATGTTGTGATTTCCTGGGGAGTGCAAGCAGCTCCAATGGTGATTTCTTCGACAATGCCATTTTAAATGAAAATCTTGATTTTAATGGTGGGGGTAATGTTGGCCATGTTGCCTTCTTCAAAAGAATCTGGGGAAGGAATAGGGTTTTTGAACCAGTTGATAGGCCCTAAGGGAATAAAATCCTTGGTTTCGACCGCGTAAATGGGGTTTTGGTTAGGAGGCATGGAGGCTTCCTGTGGAGAGAAGAGTGTGCGATGGTGTAGTGCATCCCAGGGAGAGTTTGGGTGGTTTAACTCTTCGAGTATTTCTTCGTTGCATTGGAAGTGACGGGAATACAAGGGGTCTTGAGGAGTGATTTTGGTGACCATGGTCGTGTGGTTGCCCCCTGGTGGAGAAGTAGGGGGAACATTTTTAGGATATGGTGAATGTTCAGTCGACATAAACCATATATTGAAGTACTGAGGGGTACCTGTGGTGGTTGGGTGGAGAGTGGTCATAGGGGAATGAGCCGAAGAGTTGGGGGGTTTGGGGGTTGAATCCTTAGATAAGTCATCTAAGAACCATGGAGGCATTGGGAGGGCCTCGAGTTCAGGAGAAATGACATGAAGATCCTCTAGTGATGAGGTAATGTCAATTACCATCTCTGCAATTCGGTGAAGCAGGTTCGATTGACGTTTCCTGTATTCAAGGATCATAGGACACTGGTATGTGAAATGAGCTAATGAGTCATAGAGAGAGCAAGGGAGTCTCATGCGCTCATTGACTGAAGTGGTGACATAGAAAATGTCAGTGATATTTATTGAAGAGGAAGTAGCAGGAAAGGGATTGCTCTGGAAGTTCTGGCATACTGCGACTAATGTCTTCCTAAAGCGTGGTAGAGCCCGGCAATGGTAGGTATAATGGCCATACTATGAACATATAGCAAAAGCATATTTGGTCCTCAACCCTTTACTACTAGAAGGGGGAGTGGTAGTGGTGGGACTAGCAGTAGTGGTGGGGGTGTGATTGAGTGGGATCAAATTCCGTAATTCTGGTAGCGATGGACAATTGTTGGTTTGGTGGCCCTCTTTCTCACATAATGTGCAAGGTGGTGGGATGTGGGGAGGAAGTAGATTTGTGGGCTCCTTCTTCTTTCTCCTACCCCCAATGGTGGTAGGAGGATTAGTGAGTGGGGGTGAGGTTGGAGTAAGAATGGGAATCATCATGGGGATTCCTTCTTTTTGGGGTGGAAGGGATGGTCGAGGGACCATCTCTGGTGGGTATAAATACCAAACTGGGATTGCTAACACCATATTAGGTAGTGTGAGTGTTGTGGCTACCTGAAAATCTTCGATACCTGGTGGAGGGTAAAAGAAGGGAATTTGAGTGAGGGGTTGGGGAACCATCTCCCAAGCTAGGATATGTCCTTGGGGAGAGGTGGAATCATGGAATGGTGGGGTCAACGAGTGTCCAGAAGGTTTTGGAGGAGGGGTTTTGGTGACGAGAGGGACGTTAGATATGATAGGATCATTTGTAGGAGGAAGGGTATCCTCTGTGGAGGTTCCGTTAGATGATATGACGCACACTCGATTGGAAGTATGGAGGAGTGGTAGTGCTCCATGGTACATCCCTAACAAGGATGAATCTTTAAAAATCCCAGGACCCATCTCGACGAGTGGATATCTGTCATGGCTTGTGTGTATGAGAGGAAGAATGTTATCGATGTTGGCAGATGGGTTAGGCTCATAATGTAAGACTTGGTCAATAGTAACAATCTTCCCATTGTGAGGGAACATCATTGTTCGAAAGATGGAAGATGCCACTGCCTTCATAGCGTACATGTAGCTATGACCGAACAAGATATTATAATTGACAGGGGCATCAATAACTTCGATATCGATGAGAATAGTCTTGCCCCTGAGTTCAACAGGGACATTTTGGAAGAGCCCTTCTAGAGAGGATGGTCTTCCATCATAAGCTCGTAAGGTGATGGCAGAGGGAATGAGTTCAGGGGAACCAAGCTTCTGCCATACTGTTTTGGACATAATGCATGTAGATGCACCTTCATCGATGATACATCGATGAACTGTGATGTTCCGTATTTTCACTGGTATTTGAAAAGTGATCAAGGTGGGAAGATGAGGTTCTCTACTATCAAGATCAAAGGTGATGAGTCAAGTATTTGTAGGTTCGACTGCCCCTAAGGTGGAGAGTAATGATTTCCATTGAGTAGGACAAGTCTAGAGGACCTCCAATACTAACATGGCAGTCAGGGATTGTGCTAAGTCGTCTACCAAACTATAGTTATGAGCTGCCCTAACATGTGGATTATGTACATTCCTGCGTAATGGGATGTGAGGGATGCAAAGTAGTGGTTCGGTGGAAGGGCAAGGGATCACCAACAGGGGTCCCATTGGTGTAGGGTTTGTCTCTGGAGGGATGGGAGGAGACTCAGCGGGTGCATGATACTGATGATTACGTGTTTGCAGAAGGATTTCTTCCTCACTAGTGAGGAGAATTGTGCGATCTGCTGGATTGTTGGGATTGAGGTTTTTCCCCACCTGAGGTGGGGGATGCTGTGTGTCCTGGTGGGTGTCGATCACACCCTGATGTGGAATAGGATTTTTCAGCACGGTGGAAGGCGGTTGTTGCACATATTGTTGTGGTGAATGTTGAGGGGTAGGCGGTGCTGGAGAAGGGGGAAGACTACCAGAGTCTTTCAACCATTTGAAATCAACAATCTGGGGGTAGTGATGAGTGTAATGGCCGAACTCACCACAAAGAGAATAAGGGAATATGGTTTTAACATTGTTGTTATTTTTCCCTTGGTGTTTGTTGTTATTGCCCCCTTGGGGGTTTTGGTTCCCTTGGTTCTGATTTCCCCCAGTGGGTTGGTGCTGTGGGGGTTGATTCCCGCCTTGAATGACATTGTTGTTATTCCTGTTCCATCCTTTCTTCTTGGCATTGTTCGATGGATGGGTTGGATTGGCGGTATTCAACTGTTCAAAATTTTGGTATTGTTGAACAGCAGAGGGTTGAACAAAATTCACCCCCGCATGAGGATGTGGGGGAGCCATGGGTTATGGGGGACCAAGAAATGGGAAGTATGGATTCAGTGGTGGTACCGATCCATAAAGTACATAGGAAGGCATAGTTCTTTCGCTAGTACTATAAGCTAAGGTTGAGGGCATACCACTGGTTGTTGGGATAGGTAGATGTATGGGAGGTGTTGGCGGTGGTCCACTGATGGGTGGAGGTATAGCAATAGGGTATGGCTGTTGATAAGGGGGTGGGGGGTAATAAGAAGTGCCCCTGTATGCCGATGGGTATTGAGGTATTCCATACATCGGTGGTGGTTGGGGTCGTGGACCATGATGAGTGGTGGTACCAATCAGTCTGTTTGCCGAGTGAGACATCTGAGGTTTGTCTTGGCCAAATGGCACAGGTTTTGGAAGATCAGGGAGTACAGTGTATAAGTACCCTGAATGTGCATAGATGAGTTCATACTGTTGGGCCTTACTGATGGCTTCCTCTTCAGATTGAGGGAAAGTGGAAGCTACATCCTTCCTGAGGAGAGAGACAAGTGATCTAAGAAACCAATCGAGACACTGTTGCTTGGTGGTTTCTTCTTTGTAGAAACTATGTTGCCTACGCCACTCGTGAATGTGGTTAGCGATGTGTGTGGCTGAGTTTTGTTTGAAATTAGAAAGTATTTCTAGACCATTGTTGTGGCGGATGGGTAATTGGAAGAAGGTCAAGAATGCTTTGGCCAATGACTCAAAAGTTGTGTGGGACCTTGATTTTTATTCAACATACCATTTAGCCGATGGGCCGATGAATGTGCATTTAAATAATCACAGTCTGATGGAATCATCCATAATGCTATTGGAGGAGCACCATAGGTGAAAGTTCATGACATGGTTGCCAGGGTCATTGCCTGCCTTTCCTTCAAACTTTGGTATGTATGAAGGTAGTTTGGTGGGCATTGGAGGCCATGTGGGCTCATGTAATATAGGATCATTGGTAAGTTTGCTAAGATCTGGTATGTTGAGAGAGGCCAAATATGGCATCTGCAGTTGGGGGGGAGGATTAGCTCTGGCCATAGTGTGTTGTGAACCTGACCCTTGAGGGGGGATAGGTAGGTTGGTGCTTCCTTCTTGAGAGGAAGTGGGTCCCCCGCTTCTGTGTAAAGGATAGTGAGTGAATGGATGACCTTGGGAAGAGGACCCGAGTAATGTAGAACCAAGCAAAGCTGATCCTAAAAGAGTAGCACTCACAGGAGTGTGTGAAGGAGGTGTTGATGAGCGAGCATGACCAGAGACTCCTCCTAAGATAGGAGGGAGGTTTAGCAAGCGTCATGAACGAAATGGGTTCTGTGGTTCCCCTATGATGTCATACTAGCTGTGTGAATGTGTGCAAAGAGTGGTGAGAGTAATATAGAAACAAGATCTTTCGCGTAGAATGTTTACACAATATATATATCCAAATCAAACTGTAATCAGATGTGCATCATACATAAAATGTTTTTGACAAACAATCATATATATGGGTAAGTGGGTTTTGTTTGCATAGGGAATCAAAAGAAAACAAATGCTCGTGTCCTAGAAGACGTAACGTCCTTCCTCTCAAATAGCATTGGACCTTCCAATAGTACTCAACAGTGGGGCCTGAAGTCACTGGAAGAGAAACTAGTGAAGGATGAAATAATTGGTTATAATGAGGGGTAGAGAGGGCATATCCCGAAAGAGCTGGCGATATTTCCCAATAGCCACACAAAATTGAATCAAGGTGCAATTGCAGCTCACAATTGCCACCTGGGTAGATGTCCTAAAGTTGGTCACTAGGTACCTCGGTCAAAGTGCGCATTTAAATTTTCGGCCTAAGAAATGGGTCATGGGCTGGATCCTGTCCAAGAGGTGGGTGCCTCAAGGGGGGACGCACAGAACAACTGAACCTTGGCCTTCAACCCTTCACGGGTATCTCCTTGCATTATGGTATTGGAACACTTGACTTGGAGGATTTTTAGTTCCCTATTTGACAGCCTCTATGTTTTGACAATGTGAGAACCAGATAACGGGGAGTTGTTTGGATGCCTATCCCCAAAATCCTACCTAGACTAAAAAATTTCTTTTGGCATCTCTTGTAGAGGAAAAATTAGTGAGTTTTTAGAAAGATTTTAGATGTAGTTGTTTTGGGAGGTTGGGGGTGCAAACCAACCTCGGTGATTAAAATGGGAGTGGATAGTTTCGTCAAAAAAAGGGTGGGGTGTTTTCGGAATCCCTTTGGAGGAAACTTAATTTGACCTCCATGTTTCAAGAAGAAGCTATGTGAGTGACAAGTGACTTTTGTGTGTAAGTGAAAGTGTGCCAATTTTTAGTGAATTATATGTCACCTTGTTGCATGTGGATTTCGCTTGGTCCTTACAAGTGTTTGATTACCTAATTAACTAAGTGCCTTTGGTACAACCTTGCATAATTCAAAAGTCCCTAGGAAGATAGCATGTGGACATGTGGGTCCGTTACTATCCCTTTAACTCCCTATTGTGATGTAATCTAAGAAAATATTTGAAACTATCCTAGATTGATCATGTGGGCATGTATGGGCCCGTTACAAAACCTTTAAACTTCCCTAGTGTTTTGATCTAAGAAAGTAAAAATTCAAACACTATCCTATCTTTGTAGCATGTGGGCATGTATGGGCCCATTACAATATTAAGATTTGTTTTAAAAAGAAAACTAAGAGGAGTCCCAAGAAGGGTTGTTGTCCTCTCCTAAAGGTTTTAATGTTGTTTAAGGGAGATGAAATTGTTTCACAATCTTTTTCCGATTCTCAAGATTGCTTGGAGGTGCGAGAGAAGAGCATATTAAGCGATTGTTACTCAACTTCTGGTTCCAATGTAAGTTAAATGTGATTAAAAATGATTTCCAACTTATCTTGTGAGTCAAAACAAGCCATCCATGTGGCAAAAAGAAAAGAAGGGAAATTGATTTTATCCTCCTAAGTGTCTGTGTGTTTTTTTTACTAACCCCTTTATATGATGAGGGGACTAAGTGTGGTGCAGCTTTAAAACATGCTTGAAATCATTTTTAAGAAGGAAAATGGCCTTCCCCACATCTCAACAACTTTACAGTATGAATTTTGAACAGATGCACGGGTCCCAATGAAGATAGAGGCACGCAGAGTGCATGCGCGTGAACAGAGACAAGCCAACAGGCGCACATGCGCAAAACAAAATGGTGAATCGAGTGCATGGGTGAACGATGTGTGTCTGTGGGCCTAAAAACCCGCGCATAAATGGCACACAGCCGAGAATGAAAAATCTGAATGGATTTCTCTCAATTCAACTTGAAATTGGTTGGTTGGTAGGTCGGCTTAGGCCGGTTAGTGCACCTGCAAGTTAAACAAACTAAAAGAAGAGTAAGAAAAACCCAAATGAGGTAGGATATTGATACCTTTCCCCAGCAGAGTTTCCAATCTGTTGCATCTTTTTCGTCACCTTGGTGAGAAAAATAGAGGTTCTTGCAAGCTCAGTTGGGTCTGATGAGCATGACAGCTATAGAGAAAAGAGTTAGAGAAAGAAAACGAAAAACTAGAATTAAGAATTAAACTAAGAAATGCAATAAAAACTAAATTCATGAGCATAGGGACATAGAAACAAAAAGAACCATAAGACCCATGTCACCAATGTTTGAGGTTGATCTATTAGTGAAAACAAAGCACCAAGAAGAAAGGGTACAATGAGTCCCTTCTCCCTCCAAGGGAAGGCTCTTGGACCCTCACTAGCTAGCTCTTCTTACAACAAAGAAAAATGGAAAATGGTGATGAAAGAACTCTTTACAAATCCACTCAATGGTGAGGTGGATTGTCCAATGTAATGGTGCCAATATGCTTGTGTCAAGGATGGAGTCCTCAAAACAATAGAGGTAGCATAACATTACCTTGAATTCCTTGAGAAAATGAAGTGCATCCATGTCTTTTTATAACATTCATTTGGGTTATTGTTTAACTGCTTTGTAGTGTGAAAAGAGGCCAATTAGGGAATTATTAGGTCTTTGACCAGTGCACCAGTCAGATCCAGCCCAGATTTGAGGGTCAAATCAGCTTGGGAGATGAACCATAAGTGGGTGGGAGGCTGACCACTTCCATAAATACGTCGTTTAGCAGGTGCACGACTTTTTACGCTAACAGTCACACATTGTGCACCTGTGCACGATTTCTACGTTCCTATTCCGCACATGCACGCGTGCTCCCAATGTCTGCAAAGCGCTCTTCAATTTTCACTACTTTGTATAGTTTTTGACCTTTTTTAAATTCTGTGTTATTAATTCAAGTCCATGGATGACTTCATCACTATTTGACGATGCTGAGTTCTTGTAACCATGTGCGGACAAAATTTTAGTGATAACAGAGAGAAAATAATTTGCATGTAACATTAGAATCGGTGATCTTATGTCTTAAACACTTATAAAAAATATTAGAAATATGGTCTACTGCAGATGTGTTCCCTTCACCATCAAAGGTGATTTCTGAAAAGAGATCAACTGTCTTGTTAGAAATAACTAGTAGTGAGACATTAAAAGCATGTTCTGACACAGTGATTTGGGCAGGAGCCATTAAGAATTTGAAGAAATTGACTCCAAATAGTTAGCCTGCTTTGTAGTGCATTATAATATGATACATAAGAATGATTTATAAATATGGAATTATGAAAAGATGAGGGGTGAAACATTTAATCATTGAATTGACCTAGCCCTTCCTTCTAGCGCCATTTGTTGATGGGCAAAATTGACCGTCCATCAATTGGAAGAATAGATTCGGTCCGGAGTTGTCTAAATAAACCAAGTCGTTTGGTGTAACCTATTCTAACAGGTTTAATGGCTCTGTTAGCCAATCTAAGAATCTTAAAAAAAATGAAAAATAGAGAAATAACTAACTAATTACTAAACACTATATATATATATATATATATATATATATATATATATATATATATATATATATATATATATATATATAGTGTGTGTGTGTGTGTGTGTGTGTGTGTGTGTACATATGTTCTAATGTAACTGTAGTAGTTGTATTTAAGTAGAAGTTATACAAGTCTCGCTTATTTACATGATTTACAAGATGCAAGTTTTAATCGAAACTTACAAAAATCAATGGAAAAATGATTGTTTCTAGGAAGCAGATAAAGAAAGCACATAAAAATATTTATTGTTTTTCTTTTATAAATTTAAAGAATCTTGAAAAAAATTTAATGAAACATGAACATGTGGATAGTCAAAGATGAACCATACATTCTAGTTTCAATGATATGTAAATGAAAGAAAAATACAAAGAAGCTATCCTGTCAATGAATTAATGAGGTTTATCCAAGCATCTGCATGAGTGGTGAACATCCAACTGCCATTTCCAAGAGAGAAATCTACAATGAACCTTATGATTGTTCTAAATAAATTCAGAACATGTATTGGCAGCTTAGGTTTTAATGACAAAAAAGGAAACAAAAACATGAACCTGTGATCTCATAATTATACATGATTACAACAAGATAAATCTGGAAGCATTCTATTTATTTTATCATTCAATTTAAAACTCAAAGATAAATCCCATTATTTAAATCGAAGATATAATCACAACATTTGTATTTTGATGAAGCAAATGATAGATGGTATTTATAATATAAACCTCCTACACATCACAGATCATTTAATCTAAAGATATTAGACCTTCACATGTAACATGATTAAAAAAACATAAATAACAACATTATAAACAAAAGGCTAAAGCCAAAATGCATATATGTCATTCTATTAAGTTTTTGGAATCACTTGTCCATTCTGTAGTCTTTGAAGAATTTTTTTGGATAATAGACTTTAGAGATTGGAAAAATTAATACATAAATGATAATAATTAACCATGTATTGATAAAAAAGACTAAATATATTTAAGTCAATGCATAATCAATTATTCAAAGAATATGAGTATATTATCATGAAAATAAAACCATTTTACTCACAGGACAAAAGCTATTAAGCAACCTGGAATTCCATATTATTTTTTGAAAATACTCGTCCATTCTCCCAAAGATTCCAGCCATCCATTACTCCATTTGAAAATAAATAAAAAGTTTACAAAAGAGAAAGGATAAAAATCCTCCTCTCCAATTCTTTGATCCCCATGGCTTTGAACTTTCTCACATATTTATACAATGAATGAACAGTCTGGGCGTCACTATTAATTTTTTCCACCTAAAATTTTCCTTGTAAAAATACATCTATCTCTCAAATCATGCATTTTTTTGGGAAAATCTCTACGCGGAAGGTAAATGGGTTCATTTTGGTTCTAGGTTTTCAACCGTTTCTTCAAATTCGTTACGGTTTGGCTACAATCAGTTCTGCAAAATCATCTATCTGATCTTGACGCCTTTCCAAATTTTATCTGTTGTTGCTCATAAAATTATTTGTAGCAATCCAAAATTATTTTTGGATCAATCATCTTGAACTTATTTGGATAATAAAATCAAGCCATGATCAGATCCGTATCAAATATTTGATAATAGAAACTTGTGAAACAAAAAAAAACCTAAATTAATAACCTAAAAATTGTGAATAAAACAAAATCTAGAAAAATAAAAAATGAATTTAAACTAACTATAACTTATAAACAAACATTGTTTATAATTTGCTTTCAAATATGATCTTAAAATTATAGAAGCTTCAAGTTAATGGAGAAGAGAAAAAAATGTTAATTTTTTTTTTTTTACAAAATCAAACAAATGATAGATAATTCTTTTATTATTATTATTTTTAAATGAGATGCAAAATAAAAAAAAGAATTTAATTAATTAATATCACCAAATTATTTCATGAAAATGAGAAACCAACCAATATATTATTTGATGAAGTATTGTACCCATTATTCAAAATAATCAAACTTGCTAATGAGCAAAATAAAGAACAGATAATCATAATTTAAATGAAAGTAACCCGTTGAGAAAAATTAACGCTTTTGTTTAAATTGAGATTTTTATGCTCGTTTATAAATTTTGACATATACTCTTGTAATGAATGTCTCATACTATAGTGAATGTATTAAGTTTGTCTCAAAGCAAGCCAAGGTATGGAACTATTTGAAAAGATTGATTCTATAGCTCATTATAATTATCAAGATTCTAATGGGGGCCCTTTAAATTTTGTAAAAATTTAGGGGGACTTGTTGGGGCCCAACATGCACATAATGAAATCCTATTCCACATCATCAATCTTCAATATTGGTGCAATTATTTTTAAATTATTCAAATGATGAAAGATTTACTCACATTCTCAAGTCCATTTGAATTTCACACCATTCTTTTGCAAAGAAGTGAATGGTTGTGCAATCTTTGAAAAGTCTTTAATAAATCTGCTATAATAACTTGCAAGTCCCATGATTGATCTGAATTCTGTAACATTATTTGGTGTTGGTCATCCTTTAATTTCTTTTATCTTCTCAAAACCAATTGATATCCCTTCATCTAAAATAATGTGGCCCAAATAATGAATCTTCCTTTGATAGAATGACCACTTTCTCATCTTGGTATAGAACTCATGCTCCCTCAATACTTGTAGCACCATCCTTAAGTGTTTCTCACGCTCCTCCTCTTTATTTGAGAAAACGAATATATTTTCCAAGAAAAAAAATAGAAACTTGTCCACATACTCTCTAAACACTCCATTCATTAGATACATGAAGACAACTAGTGCATTTGACAACCCAAATAGAAACAAGTACAATCTCATAATGTCTATATCTTGTCCTGAATGTTGTCTCGGTGATATTTTCCTCTTTTATTCTTACGTAATGATATTGTAACCTAAAATAAATATTATAAAATATCCTTTCAACTTTAAAACCAATCAAATAGATCACAATCCTTTGAAAATGATATTTTCTTTTTTATGGTAACCTTATTCAATTGTTTGAAATCAATGCACGACCTTAAGGTTCCAACCTTCTTCTTCACAAAGAGCATTGGGGAACCCCAAGGTGACACACTTGGGTGCATGTAACCCTTTTTAAATAGTTATGCAAGATGCATCTACAACTCCTTTAGCTCTATTGTGCTCATCCTATAAGGAGTCTTGGACACAGGGGCAACTCTAAGCACCAAATCAATGGACAAATCTATATCTCTCTTTGGTTGAAACCCCAGAATCTACCCAAATACATTTTAATAATATTTCAATACTATATGGTCTTAAATACTTGGATTTTAATCTTTTTATATCTCTTCCATATGGGCTGCATAAATCTAACATCGTTTTTTGAAACTCTCCTTCAACTACATGGATGGAATTTCTCTAAGTGATACTAGCCTTGGAATACCCTAAATTGTTCTTAAGTTCCCTTTATGATTAATACAAGTGAGTGACTTATTGAAGCAACCTAGGATAATATGATTATTTTCCAACCAATCCATACAAATATAGAAATCATATGAACCCAAAGTTATGATATTGAAATATTCCTTTGTGTTGAGTCCAATCATGTCCATTGAAAAATCCTTAATCAACGCATTGATTCTTCTCTTAGCTCCTATGACTAGCTGAACCAACTAAGATTTCTCAAGTTTTATTCTTTGCAAATGAAACATATCAACAATATTATGATATATGTCACTATGGATAGCTCCATAATCAACTAAAATGGCTATGGGATGATTATCAATCTTACCTTCAACTTCAATCATATGAATTGGTATTTTACTTGCTTGTTGTCCAAGGTTGCATAAATACTTGGCATGATTCTTCCCACGTCCTCAACTATACCATCCTACTGGATATTATGAATAACTCTTTTTATTTCTCCTTTGTGATGGAAATCTCTATACATGTGATCTCCCTCACACCCCAACTTTTTGAACTTCCACCATGAGATCCTATTATCATAAATGTTATTTACTATCTTGAGTTGGTCCCACCTCATTGATGTTTTTCCTTGAATATGGTAGATTTCAACTCTTGCTTCTATGTTCGATGAATAATTTTGAAATTGGAAGTACTTCCTGATTCCCAAAAAACAAGCTTCTACATATCCATATTTCTTATGATCACCATCAAATGTACGAGGCTTAATCTTCCCATCTCTCCTTGTAAATAATCTACCTTAGACCTTTGTTTATCATGTCTCACAGGAAGCAAAAATTGGGATGCTCTATGACTCTCATAATGCATGTTCCCTTGTATTCAAGTTCTTTTGTGAATGGTGATGATGTCTAATATCACTTATATAGTTCCTATCACCTCTAGCATCCTTCATTTTGGCATGATATTTGTTCTCTGTTGTTGTCCCTGGATCTAATTTTTTATTTATTTGCTTCTGCAACATGTTCAAGCTTTGTAAAAATTAAGCATTGATGTGGTTTTTCTCCTCCTGATATCTTATAATTATATCATTGTCTACTATAGCTCAACACATCTCTTTGTATGATTCTCATTGTCTCCACTAAATCAACTTTCTCTTCTTTTCGTTCTCTATGCCCTTTTGACTCAATCCCTCCATTACCCTAGCTGACATACAAACATTTGAGTTTCTCCTCATGGTTGTATTCTACCTGAGCATATTCCATATATATTTTCCTCATTTTGAATCTACCCTTTTCTACAAGTACCCTTAATTCTACAAAATGTGCATGAAAAAAAATTGTTATACAAAAAGAAATTGCAATTCTAGAGAATTATGATCTTCACTCTTTAAGCCCACCAGTCATCTTCCTTCTGATTGCCTATGTATTTTACTTCTCAAATCACAATTCTGTGTTCATATTCATATTATTCTATCTAATATATTTCTAATGAATACTTTCTTGTTGAATTCCAAGCTTCGAGTAGAAATTTATAGTCTTCTAAAATTTGTCAATTTACCGATTTTGTGCACTTTTCTTCCTAGTGCAATATCATAAAACAACTTTTGTCACCTGTAGAGGTAAATATGTCAGCAACTAGGGAAAATTTTGTATGAGTCATTGATAATTTTTATAACATGAGTTCACAACAACTCTCATATTGTCAATGTGATGCTCCAATGAAAATTTGCAACAATCTAGAAATGACAATTTTGTACTGTTCACACATTTTCCCAAACTTCGATTTTTTAGCCTAGCTGGCTATCTCCCAATATGAACATTTATGGAAAATATTCATTAAATAAAATTCAGTTTTCTTTATGATTTCATGAAATTTTGAGTATATAATTTTTTCCATATTTTCCATACAGGAAAATTCACAAAATCCCCAAAACGTGGCCTAGAATAGTGGATTTTCCCCTATTTTGGCATATCCACACCACCCTCAGAATCCAATGAAAAAATTCATTGCGTATTTTTATTTCTACTTTTCTATCATTCTATAAAAACATATCAGTTATTATTCCCCTACCACTGAGCATGAACCTTCTCTTCAAAAACCTCTAATTTGATTTTTTTGGAAAATCGGTGCACAATTATCCAATTACCATCTCCAACATTTTTGTAGCCACTGAAAATACATACAAAACCCATAAAATTTTATCTTCTTCCGAGTTAAAACTTTTCGATGTGGCATCCTTGCTGACGTGGCCATTGATGTGGTATTTTGGGTGCACATGGAACCCTTAGGTGATGCCATGTCAAAAAAATTTCCAACTTGGCCCTACCTCGTCAACCTCCAACACTTTCATCCTTCTCTCTCTCATCTTCCCTTATATTTTCTCTTTTCCTTTATCTTTATCCTACTAAAATAAATCAGGATCCCTACCCATACCTCACTATCCACCTGTTTCTCAAGATAACCATATATAGAACAAGGGTCCCACCCTCTACCATACCTCCACTTGGAACTTGTCCCTTGGATACCTTGATGGGTGGGTCTCGTCCCATACCCTTTTTCCCTGGGCACATGACTTGCTTGTATTCTAGATCATACGATGGAGGAGGAGGGATGATCAATGAGTAACATTGATATTGGATGTTAATATGAATGGGATTTATCAACACAAAAACCTTCAATACCACTAAAAACCCTTGCGTATACATGTTCCTCCCTCATTCAAATCATATCTTTTTGCAACATTTCCAAACTTGTTTTAAAACCTATGAGTGATCCAGATTATTTTTTGGCATGAAATGAGAGCAGAGATATAATAAATAAATGCATAGAGATATCATATATATCCAATAATATAACACAAATGTATCAAAGATGCAAAAATAAACACAGAGATACATTAATACACGATTTCTATTAATGAAAGAAATGTATAGAGAATGTAAAAATACAGAGTGAAAGACTCTCTAGAATGGTGGCAGCTTATCTCTGAGAAGAGATGTAAAAGCTCCCCGCATTCGTAAGAATATGATTGTTACAATGAGGCTCCAAAGTCCTTTTTAACATAAGTAAAATCCAAAACCCTAACCCTGGAAGATAAAAATACAAAAGGTTTGTGGGCCCCAATGGGGAGTTGATACGTCAACTTCCCAGGGGCATAACTTTTGCATACAATCTTTGTTTGGGGCTCTTGATACATCGTTGGAAATTTCTAATCGAGAAGAACGATTTTCGACTGGTCCATTTTGGTGAATCCGGTAGTCCCCAAGACCCCAAATCCCCCAAAAACATCGTTTAGGGCCTCAAAATGGCCCCAAAAGCTTGGAACCCGAAACATTGCCGAAAAACTACCAAGGTGGAAAACTATTTTTCAAGCCATTGGACTTTGTGGGTGGCCACCGATATCCACCTAGATCAATCCTCCCTCCTTAGAAAGAAACGGTCTCCATTGCATTTAGTTCCTGGGGCATAGCGGAAAGTGATTGCTGAATCTGAATCTTCGTGAGTTGCTTTCCTTGCTGGAGACTTCGTGATGCTTGGTTTGTGGAAGGCTTCCACAAACCTATTGTTGGCGGGGTTGAATATGTTCAACTAGTCGAGCTACCTGAGTTGATTGTCTAAAGAAGGAATTTTTGTTCTTTGCTACAATATTGTTGAGCTTCTTCTGTTGGATAGAAGGTGCTTGGTCTGAGACTGTAGTGGTTGTAGAATCCTTTTGTTCACCTTTTGAACAGATTGTGAAAAAGTTGAATTTTGTTGTATGAGATACTACCTTGCAACATTGTTTAGGTGGAATAGTAGTCATAACTATCTCTGGTATTCTGTAGAGATACCCCCCTGAGAAACAATGACATTGTCGGGTCAAGACTCATAAACAACATGGCGCTTCCACATATATAGTTGGCCCAAGAGAACATCACATACATCTAGTGGGGAAACATCACATAATACCTCATCTTTGAAGGGTTGAGTTCCGTATGACAATCAACATAGACGGTTGACATAGAGATCTCATCCTTGGTGAAGCCACCCGATGTTGTATGGCTACAGGTGTGGTGTTATTGACAATCCCAACTATTTGATGACCTTTGCTGAGATGAGTTTCTTCTGGCTTTTGCTATCAACAATAAAAATCAATGGTGTCCCCTTCACCCAAATCTGCAAATGAAAAAGGTGCTCCCTGTTAAGCCCTAATGTTGGCTCATTACCCCATAATTGGGGCATATTATATTAGTAATGTTATTTTATTTATGTCGGCTTTAGACCATTAGTTGTAATTATACCTCATAGTCTCCTATATATACCAAGGAGACATTTTCATTTTGAATCATCTGGTACTTGAACATTTAAGTGGGGTAAAAGGAGGTTGCCCCCTCGAAGAGGCTTATTATCTAAAATTATCTCTGTTTCAAGGTGTTGAGTACTTTTCCTGAGGTTTTTCCATGCTATATTGATGTTTGGTTCTTAACATATGGTATCAGAGCTCAAGGTCTTGGGGTTTCGTTGCCACATCTGAGACAGCGTGGAATTTTCGCTATAACTTTTTTTCTACAATGTTTCAGAAGGAACCACTTGGAGGGTATTTAGTAGACGGATCAAGGTACGTTGGGTTCAAAATTCAGCTTTTGAGGCCTTATAATTTCGGAGATACAACCTGTACAAAATAGGGTTCTGGAATCATCCTGAAATGAGTCATTGCGGAATTTTCACTATAAAATATTTTCTGTAATGTTTCAGACCCTAAACTCTGGAGGCCATTTACAAAAAATAGTAAGTTATATGTGGTAAAAATTTCAGCTTCTGGGTCATCTTAAATTTGTAGATACACCTTGTGTAAGATAGGGTATCTGACTAGTCCTATTGACTAGTCTCAAGAAGGTGTTCGAGGTAAAACAAGAATAACTTCTTGCTAGAGTATCCACATTGAGTGGGACTGGTTGCATTGGATCGTGGACATTTTGCAGTATTTTGGGTGTGATTTTCAGGATTTTATATCAATTATTTTGTGCGGGGTATTCTATACAAGTGAGATTTCCTGGAAAGGCCAAAAATCGGCAAGTTGTGAGGAAGTTACCGTAAATTCCACTTGGCACATCCAATTTTGATCAGACCTGTGGAATTGCATAGAAGAAATATCAGAGAAATACCTAAAAGAAAGTTTCATACCCAGAAGGGCCTAAACTTGGGAGATAGAACATAATAAATATTGTCTAGTAGAACCACCTCAAAATCAAGACTCAAAAGTGATATTTGGCCAACATGCCACCCAAAAAGGGACCTTCTACACCAAATAAGCCTCCAGAAAATCCTAATTGGACTCTTGATGAAGGTGAAGAAATGCATAGGCACATAAATGATTTACAAAAGAAGACAATAACCAAACATGAACTACAAGAGATGAGGGATTCAATAGAAGCTAAGATGGATTCAATGGAAGCTAAGTTGATGGATTCAATGGAAGCTATGTTGGATACTAATATGGATGGATTAAAAGGGGAGATCATGGAAGTATTGAGAAATGTCGTAATAGAGAAGACAACCAAAAGTGAAAATGCATCCCATGAAATTCATGATGAAGACACAAGGAAGGTGAATCAAGAATGGAGAAACTCCAGTTTTGGTTCGAAGACCAACCACGTTCCTAAGATTGATATGAGGAAGCTTGATGGCAAGGACCCAATCACATGGATACTTCAGATGGAGCAATTCTTTGATCTCCATAATGTGCCACATACACAAAAGGTACGAATTGCTTCTTTATATTTAGAACCTAATCAATTTGTTTGGTATCGATGGCTTTGTTCCCGCAAATCGCTCATCACTTGGACAATTTTCATGGAAGAAATGATAGCACACTATGAGGATACAAGGAGAAATACCTTCTTTAGCCAATTGATAAATCTCAAGCAAAAGGGTTCAGTTACTGAACACATTGAGAACTTTCAAAGATTGAATATAAAGGTAACCGATATTCCAAATGAGCACTTGATTGATGTATTCATAGGAACTTTAAAGGACAACATTCAACATGAGGTTCACCTTTGGGAACCCAAATCATTGGAGAATGCATTTAAGGTGGCAAGAAATGTTGAAAGTAAAAATATGGCTATGGCTACTAGAAGGAACTATTCTAACGTCTATAGAGAGAACAATGCTCCTTCTCCTAAAACACCTCAACCTACAAGGTTGACACCTCAACAATTGGAGGAAAGAAAAGAAAAAGGTTT
>JASDQU010244084.1:78126-100405 GCA_032191745.1 Picea mariana | reverse complement strand
GAAGGATAATAAATTATCACCAAAGTACTATGGGCCTTATAAGGTGTTGCAAAAGATTGGTACTATGGCATACAAATTGGAGCTGCCTGCATCTTCACGAGTACACCTAGTTTTCCATGTTTCATGCTTAAAGAAGGTTATAGGTGACAAGATCCCAGTTCAAACTATATTGCCAAAACTTGACGAGGAAGGAAAAATCATATTGGATCCTGAAGCCATCACTGACAGAAGAATTTGCTAGCTAAGGAATAGATCCATTTCAGAGTATCTCATTAAATGGAGGAAACTACCAGCTGAAGATTCCACTTGGGAGGATGAGTATTTTATACAGAAGCATCCAGAGTTACTCAAGCATTGCAGACAACACTTGTCTCAAGTGGAGGGGCATGTTAAGCCCTAATGTTGGCTCATTACCTCTTAATTGGGGCATATTATATTAGTAATGTTATTTTATTTATGTCATCTTTAGGCCATTAGTTGTAATTATACCTCCTAGTCTCCTATATATACCAAGAAGACATTTTCATTTTGAATCATATGGTACTTGAACATTTAAGTGGGGTAAAAGGAGGCTGCCCCCTCGAAGAGGCTTATTATCTGAAATTATCTCTGTTTCAAGGTGTTGAGTACTTTTCCTGAGGTTTTTCCATGCTATACTGATGTTTGGTTCTTAACACTCCCCCTCTTCAGGATCTGTTGGTTCTTCTGGTTGAATTGTTGTTGTCGTGACAATAGCAGTGGTGTCTGCGTCAATGATCTTTCTTTTACCAATATTTTCATAATTAGATTTTGAATCAGGGTTTGGCTCCATGTATTTGATCTCACACACCAATGAATATTTTGAGTGACATTCCTTGGTGTTGTGCCAGGGGATTTTGTGGAAATATCACCATTTTATAGTGTCCTTCTTTGTCTTCCCATGACCCTTCTTTTCCCATGGCTTGGAATGGTTTTTGGGAGACTGTTTATTACTGCCATATTTATCATACTTTGGTTGTTGTAGATTTGCAGACCCAAACTCCTGTTTGTTCTAGTGCTTAAATTTCTGCTCGATTTTAACAACATATCAATAAGTATCACTAAGTGATGAGATGTCTAGAAAATCCATTTTAGTTTGGATGTATCTGTGGAGAGTCCCATGGTATTTTAGAACCAAATGTGTTTCAGAGTCTTTGATACCTAGCTTGGTGCACAAGGTATTGAAGGTATTGGTGAACTCTAGAAATGCATGGCCCCTCTCTTTTCATAGTGTGGTCCATCTCATGTACTGGTCCTCATAGTTTCCAACATGATAATACTGTTCCTTTACCGCATCCACAAAAAAATCCCAAGTGGGCTTGAACCCATATATTCCAGAATCCTCTATGGAATTTTTCTCCCAATAAGTTTCCCACCAATGTTTGACATTGGGGAGAGATTTAAGGAGTGAGAAGGTGATATTTTCCATGTTGAAAATATTATGAATAGAGAAATAACCTTCTAACAGATTTAACCATTTGTTTAGGGCATCTGCATCTATTTGACCTTCAAATAAAGGAATATCAAAATTAACTTGTACCTTGAAAGGAGAGGTGATTACAAAGTGGATTTTTCATGAATTTTCACCTGTTTCTATCGGTAGGAGTTGAAGGATGTGAGAAAAATTCTCCATCATTTCATCCCTCAGTCACGTGAGAGATTTCTCAAGCAACATATTGATAGAATCGTCTACTCCGTCGTTTTTCTTTTCTTCCTCCATGGAAGGTTTCTTGGGTGTGCAAGAGCGATTGTATTCAAGAGAGACAAGATCGAGACCAAAATTTATATACTTGGACCTCATCGATGACATGCACTGAAAAACAAAACCATTCAAGAGATGCTTGCTCTGATACCATTGATCTAGATTATTTTTCGGCACAAAATGAGAGCAGAGATATAATAAAAACATGTGCAGAGATATTGTGGATATCCAATAATGTATCATAAATGTATCAGAGATGCAACCATAAACACATATATACAGTAATAAACTATTTCTATTGATGAAATAAATGTACAAGGACTACAAAAATACAGAATGAAAGACTCGCTAGAATGGTGGTAGCTTATCTCTGAGAAGAGATGTGACAGCTACTCGCATTTCGAAGAAGATGATTGATACAATGAGGATCCAAAGGCATTTTTAACATAAGTAAAATACAAAACATAACCCCAAAATATGAAAATCCAAAATGTTTGTGGGCTTCGATGGGGGTAGTTGATACGTCAACTTCCCAGGGGCATAACTTTTGCATACAATCTTCGTTTGGGGTGCTCGATACAGCATTGGAAAGGTCTAATTGAGAAGAAAAATTTTAGAATGGTCCACACTAGAGTGTGTTGAAGCCCCCTGGACCCCAAATACCCCAAAAACATTGATTAGGGACTCAAAATGACCCCAGAAGTTTGGAACCTGAAACACTACTGAACAACTGCCAAGGTGGAAAACTATTTTTCGAGCCAGTGGAATAGGTTGGTGGCCATCGATATCCACTTGGATCAATGAGACCACTTATAGTATCATATCTCACCACCTCACTCATCATGGTACCCATTTCAGTATTAGGCATACCATGAAAACATTATGGCATGTTGTCCCACACCATGTCCGTCCATGTCACGAGTGACATCATCGATATGGAAAATGCCAAATTTTTTGAAAAATTAAATTTTTTCAATATTTCTTAATTTCAAAAATTGACGCACAAGATGCCATGGAACATTTGTAACTTGGATTCCTCAGCTGAATTTGATCTTTCAAATGGTCCATTACCACCATGCTCATCCCTTTGACATTTTTTGACATCATTCAATTCAAAATTCACCATAGAATCTGCAGGTTTTGCCAAATTTTCACAAATGCATACATGAATGGTTTTGTAACTTTAAATTTGGCCAATTACATAACTATAACTACCCCAAAAGAGGTTAAAATTAGGCATTTAAAATTATTGATATTAGTTTCCCCAAATTTTCTTGAAATTTCCCCAATTTTGCAGCGGAAACCTTTTTCAAATAATTTGCAGACATCCTGTAAATTTCTTTTTTTTATCTACAATTTCAACTTTTGTGTGTTGAATCTAGATTATTCATACCTAGTGTTGAACCTAAATTCTTTGATACCACATTGTAACACACTTGAGACTGACTTTTGGGCATATGTCACTAAAACCAAACTCTATAACATACATATTTTTTTCTAATTTTGTTTACCTCACTCTTTAAAACTTTGATACCATTTATTAATTATGCCCAAGAGGTATTTGATACCCATATGTATTATTATGCCCTACATATGAAGACTCGTATAGTCCTAAAAAATCCAATGATGGAAAGAAACAATTTTTTCGCTGTTGGGCAAGGTTCAATTCTCCTATTGTTCAAAGGTATTGTTGCACCAGGGGGCACCTTGAGGTAGTGTACGAACGTATTGTTGCACCTAGAGATATTGTATTAAATGATATCGTGACCCATGCAAACATAAGTGGATAAAATCCCTCCTCCATTTACTTCAATTTTTAAGCCCCTAGGGTGTAGGGTAGTCGATGATGGAGTGTATTGTTAAGGCACTCTATTATGTGAAGTCACCGGTTCAAAACTCTAGCTTACCTTGTGTGTCACATATGGGGTGTCGTGGGAAAACCTAGAGGTTATAGTGGTAGCAATCAGATAACATGACCACATGTCATGCAAGTACGTTCCCAACTAGTTGTTGATTTCACTAGTAAAAACACAAACATATAATTACCATGCATAATTTATGCAAATCACATAATACAATTCATAAATATAATGTGATAGGAAATATCATAATTAAGGACATAAAATACATATTACTCGGAATAAAAAACACATAGCATAACAATTCCCTTTTTATGAAATCATGAACTATATGTATACTTTAGACACTCCTCCCATCCATAGACATTGTTGTTCTAGAAATATCAATAGTAGATCGCCCCCAAGATGGGGCTATGAATCCACCATGGAAAAGGATACCTAATCCAACTATGGTTTAGCAGTCAACACAAAAATGGCTAGGCCAAGGTACCACACTCCAACAACATTTCCAACCTATAGCCTCTCATTTCCCATTGTGTGCAAAACCCAAGGAAATGTAAACCCTTCTTTCCACCACAGTCCCTAGGGCTATCCCAGTTCCCTTCTAGGGATCAAATACATGTCATCTAGGATGTTTAAAAAAATTATGGCTTCGGGAGCTCTAGTTGTACTCAGGATTCTCTAGGCACCCTCTAAGATTCACACCCAAGGAAACTTGTTCCTAAAAATTCTCCCTCGAAGGATCCATCCTTCCTCAAGGAAAACCAAGAAGAATTGTACACCCAAATCCACCTAGGATTCACATGGTTCACAAGGTAACAAGGTCATAGTAGATCCTCATATAACATCAATTAGAAATCATTAGATTGATGCAAATTAATGATAATGTATTAATTTTCCACTAAAAGTAAAGCTTAAATATTCATTCTCTAAATTTGATAAGTGTCACTCAGAGGACTAGTCATGAACCACTTGGGAACTCTTTCTCTGCCTTGATAACTTAGGATAAAATCATAACTTCGAATTAGGACCTAGGAATGTATTATCATATTCCTTTCCTTAAGACCCCTTGGCTTAGACCATTTTCTTAAGCCCTTAGCCCACTTTTCTTCTTTTGGATTCCTATCCCCCCATTCTCTTTGTTTGACTTGGTCTACAAAAATGATGTATTTTATTAATAAATTCGAGTGTGATTACAATTTACAATTCCAAGCTCACCATCCTTTCATCATATAGGAACACCAACCTAATATCACATAGGAACTATGGCCCAAAACATATATACATAAGAATTTTGGCCCAAAACATCCTAGCTCACCAAGATATAAAAACATATGTACATTTACAACCTAGGGATAAACTTGGGTTATTACAGTCCTTCCTAAAAAATAATTCATATTTTTTCAATCCATTTTCTAGACTTTTTTAGTTTAATGTGTGTTGTTTGGGGGGGGGGGTTAATCAGTAGTAGAGAAATTGTTTTTCTTTTAACCAAATAATCCAATTGTTATGTCAATATAGATTTATCATCCAATAATAAGAAATGAAAAAATGAAAAATCATACACATACACAGTATGCCATTGTTTTACGTGGAAACCCAAAGCGGGAGAAAACCACCAAATTCTTTTTCTTATATGTCTTGAATAATTACATTCATTGGAAGCATCAACTTCCTTTGTTTTCCAGCTACGACTGGAAGGAGGCTCCAATCCCCTAGTTTTCCTGGCTAAAACCTGAAGGAAGCTCCAACTCTCCAATTCTTTGGCTATAACCAGAAGGAGGCTACAACCCCCTATGTTTTCTCACTACAACCACTTGTCCTTTCCCTGTCCAACCTCCTTGGAGTGTAGATAGAATGATGGAACCACTGTCACACTATCACTCTGAGATATACCACTATATAACTGTATCAACTTGTACCACTGACCTGTATACAACCTATACAAATTCCCTGTAATCAATCTGTACATGAATTGAACATGTATCAACAAAAATACAACAGGTACATGACCTGTAGTGCTCCATCCCACATATGTACGTGACCTATGTATTATGCAGCCCATGTATGTACACGACCAAACTGTTATGCAGCCTGCGTATTCCTTCTAAAACTAGGTTTTCCTTTCTCTTGAAGACTTTTGACCATCTGTAACTTCTTTCACATAGATCTATAACCTGTCACTGTATCTAGACTGTAATTCTATCCTGTGTATGCATCCTCATACACAACTTTTACTCAAAGAAAATATGTCTCTCTCTAGTCATGTGCCATGTAGGTGTGTGTAATCATAAACAAGTACAATATCCCTCACATGATCTTAGTCATCAAACCCCTTCTAATATTCATCCTCTCAATACATCAACCACTACAAAAATACAAGCTCTCAACCATGTACCATAAAAACCCTTAGCCATATGGAAAGAAATACAAGATATGCCTCAACAATAAGTATCAATGATAAATATACCAACACTTTATTTCTGTAGATCTGTCTTATGTAGAAGATCCCATGTAGCCACTAGTCTCTTTAGGGAGAATCCTCAAATCTCAATTTCCATTCCTTATGCATACATCAAAATCCAACTATTCATAGAAATAAGACATACTTTTGGACCAATGGATGGATCTAATGTATCTGAGCACTTTGTACCTTCCTAGGAGCTTGATCTCATAATCTAGAACCTCTGCATATTCATCTCTTCAAACTTTCATGGATTTTCCAACATGTACTCACCCTATAGGCAACTAGCCTGCATATGTACGCACCCTATATACAGACAACCCACGTACTATATGCACCCTATACACAGACCACTCGCGTATGCCTCAGAAACTAGATATTTTTCATATTCACTGTAATTCCGAGATTCTTGTCATCAACCCTTCATGCTACCTCAGACATTCACCATTGCAGATGTATCCACAAGTATTTAGAATAATCCTTACAAAAAAAATAGATATACAATATGTTCAAGTGTGTATTTGATGAGTTAGATTTGCCTCTTATTTATATCTTCATGTAGCATTACACTTTCCTTATGTTGGGGAGTTATCTATTTAAAATAATTTCTTTTGCAAACACTTTGACACGTGGGTGCTTTTATAAGACTCATGAGGGTTCTCCAACTTCATATGGTCACAACTCTCTAACTGTGAGGAGTTATGTGACGTTCCACATACCACTTGAAATGGAATGACAAGAAATACCCATATAGGATAGTTTCACTAACCTTCATCTCATTATTCCATAAATAACCATGGGTTCTCTAACCATACTTCTAGGATAAATCAATCTACAAAGCGTCTTCCTGTGAGGGATTTCAACATAAGGCAACCACTTTGGAGTTCATCCATCTATAATTCTTATCAACCATGACAAGAAAATAATGAGTCATATTTACATCGAACAAAATTGGGTGCATTACCCAAACCTTTGTGCTACTGGGATTTCTTCAAGGGTTGACATCAATGACAACCAACCTTAATCAACAATATCCCCCTTTGGCATTGATAGAAACACTCTGATGAAATACTGAAATCATATCACTCATGCTCCCCTTGGAACCATGCCTCTATCCTCTACATCGACATGCTTTCCCTGGAACCATGCTTCCATCCTCTGCATCTGATAAATATCCCCCACTTTGTCATCGATGCAAAAGGTATCTTTCCATCTAGGGATTCTCCCACTAAATGATCTGTCCTCTTTATGGTGCTTCCTCATGTACATATAATACATATAAGAAAAGAATTAAAAAAGAATTCATTTTGGAGTATAAATAACTCCAAGTGTCTGGCGAAGATATTAAAAGGTTTCCCATGGAAGTGGTTTTGTAAAGATGTCTACCACTTGTTCTTTTCTTCCGACATACTCAAGTCTGATGTTCTTTTCTGCACCCTACACTTGTAGAAAGTGATACTTGATTGGAATGTGATTTGTCTTGGAGTGCATCACAGGGTTCTGTAACAACCCTAGTTAAATGATTTCTTAAGGTTTATCAAATATAATTAATTAAATAATTAACTGTCCTAATATATTTTAGTTAAACAATGATTATTTATTAATAATATTAATTAATTAATTAATAATTAATAATTGTTTATATCTGTGGATTAATTAATTAGTTAATTAATTAACTCATTAAAGGTTTGGATAAAGAATTCAAGGCTTAATAACTTTAATTTATTTATTATAAGATTTTACATATGATAGGGGATAAGGTAGTAAATGGACTTTAATTGATTTATTATAATATTTTACGTATGACATGGGATAAGGTAATAAAGGGAAGGATAGGGTAATAAATGGAGGGATAAGGTGGGTGGCATTAATGGAGGGTAGGGAGTTGGTGAATGGGGGGAGATATGACTGGGCAGAGGCCTTCAGGAAGGGGAGGATGAAAAATTGGGAGGAGAGGACTGTAAATTTTCTGTGGGACATTTTTTTGGTTTTGGAGTTTGGTTTTGGAGGTTGGTTGTACTGTTGCAGGGGGCACCAGGTTACTGGGAGTTTTGGGCTCGGGGGCCAGGAATCCTCACAGAATCTTGGAGCTAGGGAGCTAGATAGGCTACTCTTAGCTAGTTGGGTGGTTAGTTGGTTTTGGGTAGATTTTAGCACAGTTTCAGCTTCAACTTGGAAAAACAGAGATTAGGGATTTAGCATCAGAGGAAGGTATTTTTATTTATGTATTTTCAGGAATATGAAGTGTTATGTGGTTGTTCGTAAGTTTATTATGATCTGTTCATAAATTTTATTTAAGCTGAATAATTATATGCTGGTTATGAAATTATGAAAATGTTAGGATAACATTTCTTTAATAATTTTTTTGTTTTTTCTTTATAAGGCTTTGTTTGAGTAGAATCTTACAGGTTCTTTGAGATACTTACATCGCTTGTATTATCACAATAAATTGGAATGGGCTCATCATACTCAACCTGTATATTTGTCATCATTTGTTTCATCCAAAGAACCTGTGTACATCATGATGTTGCTACAATATACCATGCCTTGACTGTAGATAAATATATTGATGGTTTTTTCTTGCTTAGCCATGATACTAAACACTCACCCAAGTAGAAATTTTCTCCACTAGTGCTTCGTTGGTCATCAATACAACCTACCCAATTTGCATCTATGTAGGCAATAAGTGATAGATCATTTCCTTTTGGATACCATAATCCAAACTCTTCTGTTCCTTTGAGATATCTGAAAATCCTCTTCACTGCTAACACATGTGATTCCTTTGGTGCTTCTTGAAAACATGCCACATGCCCAACTACCTACATTACATCTAGTCTAGATGTTGTCACATATAGTAGGCTGTAAATCATTGACTTGTATTGTCTCTTATCTGTAGACTTCAAATCATCATCTTTGATCAACTTGCAACTTGTTTGCATGGGAGTGATAACTGGTTTGCAAGCTTTATCATCCAAGTGATAACTCGTGAATCAATAATAGAGAAATTGTATTTTTTTTAACCAACTAATCTAAGTGTTATGTCGATATAGATTTATCATCCAATAATAAGAAATTAAAAAATGAAAAATCATACACATACACAGTACACCATTATTTTACGTGGAAACCCAAAGCGGGAGAAAGCCACCAAATGATTTTTCTTATATGTCTTGAATAATTACATTCATTGAAAGAACCAACTTCCTTTGTTTTCTAGCTACGACTGGAAGGATGCTCCAATCCCCTAGTTTTTCCAACTACAACCTGAAGGAATCTCCAACTCCCCAATTCTCTGGCTACAACCAGAAAAAGTCTACAACCCCCTATATTTTCTCTCTACAACCACCTGTCCTTTCCCTGTCCAACCTCCCTGGAGTATAGGTAGAATGATGGAACCACTGTCACACTATCACTATGAGATATGCCGCTACACAATTGTATCAACTTGTACCAATGACCTATATCCAACCTATACAAATTCCCTGTAATCAATCTGTACATGAATTGAACATGTATATAAAAAAAATAACAACAGGTACATGACCTATAGTGTTTCATCCCACATATGTACGTGGCCTATGTGTTATGCAACCCACGTATGTATGCGACCAAACTATTATGCAGCTTGTGTATGCCTTCTAAAACCAGGGTTTCCTTTCTCTTGAAGACTTTTGACCATTTGTAACTTCTTTCACATAGATATGTAACCTGTCACTGTATCCAGACTGTAATTGTACCCTGTGTATGCATCCTCATACACAACTTTTACTCAAAGAAAATATGTCTCTCTCTAGTCATGTTCCATGTAGGAATGTGTAATCATGAACAAGTACAATATCCCTCACATGATCTTAGTCATCAAACCCTTTCTGATATTCATCCTCTCAATACATAAACCACTACAGAAATAAAATCTCTCAACCATGTACCATAAAAAACCTTAGCCATATGAAAATAAATACAAGATATGCCTCAACAATAAGTATCAGTGATAAATATACCATAACTTTATTTCTGTAGATCTCACTTATGCAGAAGATCTCGTGTAGCCACTAGTCTCTATAGGGAGAATCCTCAAATCTCAATTGCCATTCCTTATGCATACATCAAAATCCAACTATTCATAGAAATAAGACATACTTTTGGACAAATGGATGGAATCTAATGTATCTAAGCACTTTGTACCTTCCTGGGAGCTTGATCTCATAATCTAGAACCTCTGCATATTCATCTCTTAAAACTTTCATGGATTTTCCAACATGTACTTACCCTATAGACAACTGGCCCACATATGTACGCACCCTATATAAAGACAACCAACGTACTATATGCACCCTATACACATACAACCTGCGTATGCCTCAAAAACTAGGGATTTTTCATATTCACTATAATTCCAAGATTCTCATCGTCAAGCCTTCATGCTACCTCAGACGTTAACCACTTCAGATGTATGCACAAGTATTTACAATAAGCCTTACAAAAAAGATAGATATAAAATATGTTCAAGTGTGTATTTGATGAGCTAGATTTGCCTCTTATTTATATCTTCATGTAGCATTACACTTTCCTTATGATGGGGAGTTCTCTATTTAAAATAATTTCTTTTGTAAACACTTTGACACATGGGTGCTTCTATAAGACTCATGAGGGTTCTCCAACTTCATATGGTCACAACTCTCTAACCATGAGGAGTTATGTGACATTCCACATACCATTGGAAATGGAATGAAAAGAAATACCCATATAGGAAGGTTTCACTGACCTTCATCTCATTATTTTATAAATAATAATGGGTTCTCTAACCATACTTCTAGGATAAATTAATCTACAAAGCGTCTTCCTATGAGGGATTTCAACATAAGGAGAGCACTTTGGAGTTCATCCATCTATAATTCTAATCAACCATGACAAGACAATAATTATTCATATTTACATCAAACAAAATTGGGTGCATTACCCAAACCTTTGTGATATTGGACTTTCTTCAAAGTTTGACATCAATGACAACCAACCTTAATCAACAATATCCCCCTTTGGCATTGATAGAAACACTCTGATGCAATACCGAAATCATATCACTCATGCTCCCCCTGGAACCATGCCTCTATCCTCTACATCCATATGCTTTCCCTAGAACCATGCCTTCATCCTCTGCATATGATAAATATTCCCCCCTTTTTCATCAATGAGAAAGGTATCTTTCCATCCAGGGCTTCTCCCCCTACATGAATTGTCCTCTTTATGGTGCTTCCTTGTGTACATGTAAGACATATAAGATAAGAATTAAAAAATAATTCATTTTGGAGTATAAATAGCTCCAAGTCTCTGGTGAAGATATTCAAAGGATTCTCGTGGAAGTGGTTTTGTAAAGATGTCTGCCACTTGTTATTTTATTCCAACATACTCAAGTTTGATGTTGTTTTCTGCAACCTACACTTGTAGAAAGTGATACTTGATTGGAATGTTCTTTGTATTGGAGTGCATCATAGGGTTCTTTGAGATACTTAAGACACTTGTATTATCACAATAGATTGGAATGGGATCACCATACTCAACTTGTATATCTTTCAGCGTTTGTTTCATCCAAATAAACTGTGTACATCATGATGTTTCTGCAATATAATCTTCCTTGACTGTAGATAAAGAGATTGATGATTATTTCTTGCTTAGCCATGATACTAAACACTCACCCAAGTAGAATGTTTCTCCACTGGTGCTTCGTTGGCCATCAATATAACCTGCCCAATGTGCGTCTATGTAGGCAATAAGTGATAGATCATTTCCTTTTGGGTAGCATAATCCAAACTCTTATGTTTCTTTGAGATATCTGAAAATCCTCTTCACTGCTAACACATGTGATTCCTTTGGTACTACTTGAAATCATGCCACATGCCCAACTACCTACATTACATATGGTCTAGATTCTGTCACATATAGTAGGTTGTCAATCATTGACATGTATTGTCTCTTATCTGTAGACTTTGAATCATCATCTTTGATCAACTTGCAACTTGTTTGCATGGGAGTGATAACTGGTTTGTAAGCTTCCATTCTCAACATATTTAGCATTTCTCTGATATAATTGGTTTGAGAAATAAAAATTCCTTGGTTTCTTTGACGTATCTGAAGTCCCAAAAAGAAGGATTGTTCTCTGAGTAATGACATTTCAAATTCATTCCGCATATCTTTTGCAAATTTCTGGCTTAACCGGTCATCATCACTACCAAAAATAATATCATCAACATAAAGTTAAATTAATAAAATATTACCTTGACTTATCTTGATGTAGAGGTTGTTTTCCGCACTTCCTTTTTTGAATCCTTTTAGTTGCAGATACTTATCTAGTCTAGAGTACCATGCTCTAGCAGCCTCTTTTAGACCATACAAGGACTTCTTTAATTTACACACATAATCTGCGTTCTCTGATGACTTAAATCCTTCTGGTTGTTCAATGTAGACTTCTTCTTCAAGTTCCCCATTCATAAAAGATGATTTTACGTCCATCTGATACACTTTAATATTTTTGGATCATGCATAAGCTAAAAGCAAACAAATTGCTTCTATTCTAGCAATTGATGAAAATGTCTCTTCAAATTCAATTCCTTCTACCTGTGCATATCCTTTACATACCAATCTATCTTTGTTCCTTGTAACATGTCCATCTTCATTCAATTTATTCCTGAAAACCCACTTTCTGCCAGTCACATTCTTATTCTTTGGTCTTGGAACCAATTCCCAAGTGTCATTTTTCTATATTTGATCCAATTCTTCATCCATGGCCTTTTTAAAAAATTTATCCTTGATGGATTATTCAAAACATTTTGGTTCAGCTGTAGATGAGAGTGTTATTTTTGTTTGTTCTGGTGAACGGATTTTTCTTCTAGTCTTAATTCCTGAATATGTTTTTTTCCGATAATTTGTTCTGAAGGATGATAGTTATGTATCCTTTTATTAGGTGTCTTTGGAGACACTTGTTGAAATTTCTCTTCTGCTTCTATCATTTTCTCTTCATAGTCTTCTTCTACTTCCTTTTCATCTTTTGCTTTTTCTTCGAAAGGTTGTTCCATTGATTCATTTTCTTCTTCCTTTGATTCTAGTCTTCCTGTTTCATTAATTGTTACGTTGATGATTTCCACAACTTTGTTCAATCTCATATTGTAACACTTATATGCTTTTCTTGTACTTGAGTAGAAAAAAAGTACTTCTTTGTCCACACGAGATTCAAACTTTCCCATTCTTCTATCTCCTCTTTTGATGTATCATTTGCTTCCAAAAACTCTGAAGAGCTTCACATTTACTTGTCTTCCTTTCCATAGATCATAAGGAGTTTTGTCAATGTTGTTTCTGAGCATTCCTCTATTTTGAATGTGAAATGTTGTATGCACTGTCTATGTCCAAATAATATCTTTCAATTTTGAATCCATTAGCATTGTTCAAGCCATTTCCTATATTGTCATGTTCTTTCCTTCAACAACTCCATTCTTTTGAGGTGTCCTAGAAACGAAGAATTGCCTTTTTATTCCATGATTGTTGCAGTAGTCCATAAATTCCTTTGAAGTGAATTCTCCTCCATTATCAGATCTCAAGAATTTGATTTTTGATTCCAATTCATTTTCAACCATTTCCTTGTAGATCTTGCAGTTTTCAAAAGCTTCTGACTTACTCTTGAGAAAGAAAATTGTAGTCATTCTTGTATAATCATCAACTAATAACATAAATTATCTCTCACCATTTAATCCTTTTGTTGTAGTTGGTCCAACTAGATCGGTATGTACAATTTCTAGTGGTCTTTTCGTTGAATATTCCTTTGATTTGAAACTGGTCTTTGTTTGTTTTCCTTGTTGACAGTACTTGCATAAAGTGTTGGTTGGTATCGTGATCTGGGGAATTTCTCTGGCTGCTTCTCTTTTGCTGATTTTTACAAGGTTATCAAAATGTATGTGACCCATTCTTCTATTCCATAGCCAACTTTCATCTTCCTTTCCTAGACAACATTTTTCATTTCCAATTTCACTTAACACATATATGTTGCTTGAAGTTCTTACAGCTGTAGCAATCAATTTTCATGAACCTTCTTTTCTTATCTCACACTTTTGTGAATCGAAAGTAACTTTATGACCTTGGTCACACATTTGACTCACACTTAGAAGATTATGTTTCATATCTTCTACTAGTAGAACATTTTCTGTCTTTGCATTCATGTTTCCAATTTGAACTATGCCTTTTCCAATGATTTTGGCTGAATTATTATTTCCAAAGGAGACTGATCCATCTCTTTCCTTTCGTAATGTAAGAAATTTGTCTCTATCACCTGTCATGTGTTTTGAACACCCACTTCCAACATCCCAAACACATTTCTTCTTCTTATCTTGTAGAGTGAGTGTGCATTCTTCATTGCTATATTGATCCTTCATTCTTATCCATGTTCTTTTCTGAGGTTCTTGTCTGTGACTATTTTTATTTTGTTGTGGTTCTTTAGGAGGTACTGTCATTCTATAATCTTTGGTCATGTGTCCAAAATTGTGAAATTTGTAACATTCGACTATTGGGTACGTGTTATATTCTTTGCATGAGTAGTAGTGTCTGAGCATCTCTGCTGGGCGTGCAGGGGGGTTCGGGGGCAGCGCCCCCGATTGTTTTTTTTTTGGGATGACATATTTCTGTCGGGACAACATATTTTTGGGACGACATATTTCCGAGACGAAATATTACCGGGACAACATATTTCTAGGACCACATTATATTAGGTGGTTTTTTGGCACATGGTTTTTTGCCGGTGGTTTTCTATTTTTGGTTAAGGAATTAGGGTTTTGGACTAATCCAGGTCACTGGGTTAGGGTTTTGGATGCCGCTGGCTCCTATATGTATATTGTATTGTAAAATATGTAACACAATGTATGAATATAATATATGCTGGTTTTCCCGATTTGGGTTTCCAGGTGAAAAATCTCTGTGTAATGTTTGTATTTGCCATTATATATTTTCTGTTCTTTTCTGAATATCAGTTTGCAGTAGATATTGTACAAGGTTAGAATTTACATTTGGTATCAGAGCTTTATTGGCTTCAGGGGGACGCCTTTGTCGTCAAGGGTTTGGCTCGGGACTGTGATAAGCCTTGTTACAGTGGGAGATCTGCGGTATTGTTTTTCATGTGAAAAGAAATGGCAAGCAATTAGAAGATGGAGATCAAGAAGTTTAATGGGAAAAGATTTGAGATGTGGAAGCTCAATATGGAAGATCTTTTGGTGGGCAGAGATCAGTGGATCATGGTAGATCCAGGTACGACACCTACAAGAACTTCTGCAGATGACTGGAAAAAGATGGATCAGAAGGCAAAGAGCACAATTCGACTGTGTCTCTTCAATTCAGTATTACTGAATGTGTCAGAGGAAGCTACAACCAAAGATTTATGGGAAAATTTGGGGAATTTGTATCAGTCTAAGTCCCTGGTAAATAAACTATTCCTAAGAAAGAAGCTGTATAACTTGAGGATAAGAGATGGAGACTCGGTGGTAGAGCATTTGAACACCTTCAATACTGTGGTAAGTGAGCTAGTATCTATTGATATTAAAATTTCAGATGAAGATAAATGTATTAGTTTGTTGTGTTCTTTACCAGACTCGTAGGATAGTCTGGTTGTGGCCATAGGTTGTAATACAAATTCTTTGAAGTTTGAAGAAGTGGTCTCGTCCTTGTTTTCAGAGGAGATGAGAAGAAAGAATATGGAAGGACATAGCACAAATGCATTATTTGCAAGAGGATGTTCCCAGGAAAGAAATAAATCTAATTTCTCAAGTGGGAGATCTAAGTCTAAGGGTAGATCTAAATCTCCTAGAAAGTTTGGAAGGGTATGTTGGAGGTGTGGAAAAGAAGGGAACTACAAGAAGCAGTGTAGATCCAAAGTTTAGAAAAAGAAGGGATCTGACAAATCTTCTTCTACAGAAGAAAATAATTCCAAGGAAGAAGGAGCGGATGTGTACTTGGCCTCTTCAAGCACACATGCAGATCATGAGGCATGGTTGATTGAATCAGGTGCATCCTTTCATATGACTCCCCACAGGGAGTGGTTCTGCAAATATGAAAAGTATGATGAAGGTAATGTTTTCTTGGGTAATGATTCAACAACCAGAATCATAGGAAAGGGAAGGGTCAAGTTGAGACTCATAGATGGAAGGATTAGAGCATTTCCTGGTGTTCTACACATCCTAGGTATGGCCAAAAATTTGATTTATGTAAGCAAAATGGAAGATGCTGGGGTAAAAACAATTTTTGAAAAGGGAACTTGCAGGATAGTTCGAGGAGAAATGGTGTTGATGAGGGGAGTTTGGTTTGGAACTCTGTATAAGCTTCTAGGAAGCACTATTAGTGATGGGTGTAATATCTCCATTGTTCCTGATATTGAAGTTGAATAAGAAAGAACTCCTACAATCTCTAGAGAAAAGCTTATGTTGTGGCATCAAAGACTGGGGCATATTGGAGAGAAGGGTCTTTGACTACTACACGGTAAAGGTATGGTTGAAGGTATGTCTAATTGTTCTCTAGATTTTGATTTCTATGAACATTGTCTATATGGGAAGCATAATCGGGTAAGATTCCCCTCTAGTGCAACGAGGGCAGAAGGAATTTTACAGCTAGTTCACAGTGATGTTTTTGGACCTGTGTTGGTCCCATCATTGGGAAAATCTATGTACTATGTCTCATTTATAGATGACTTATCGAGGAAAACTTGGATATATTTCCTCAGGAAGAAATTTGAAGTCCTTGACATATTTAAAGAGTTTAAGGCTCTTGTTGAGAATCAAACAAAGAAACAAATTAAGGTGCTGAGGACAGATAATGGCAGAGAGTTCTGCGGGAATGAATTTGAAAAATTCTATGAGAAGTGTGGTATATCAAGGCAGAAGAATACTCCATATACACCTCGATAGAATGGAGTTGCAGAAAGGATGAATAGGACATTGATGGAAAAAGCAAGGTGCATGCTCAGTGGTGTCGGGATAGGGCAAGAATTATGGGTAGAGGCAGTGGGTACTACATCTTATCTAGTCAACAGATCACCCTCATCGACATTGGGTGACAAGACTCCACAAGAGGTATGGACTGGTAAGGAACCTTCTCTCACACATCTTAAGGTATTTGGCTGCGATGCATATGTTCATGTTTCAAAGGAAAATAGCAGTAAGCTAGATAAGAAGGCTGAAAAATGTATCTTTATTGGATGTAAAGATGGTCTCAAAGGTTATAAGCTTTGGAACACAGAAAGTAAGAAGGTAGTGTATAGCCGAGATGTGGTATTTAGAGAAATGAAGGATGTTATTAAACAGGAAGTCCTACCAAGTAAGGAAGAATGATCCAGGTGGATATCGGGGGCCACCCACCTTTTCCAAATGGCTCAAAACAGTTTTCTGGCCATTTTGGCAATTTACTATTTTTAGCAGGTTTCCACTTCTAGGGCCATTTTGAGGGCCTAAATGAAGTTTTTTCGAGATAGAGGTTCTCAATGATAGCCAAAGCATGATTGAGCCCCCAAAATTAATCTCCTTGATGATACCTTTCCAACGATCTATCACACGCCTAAAACGGAGATCGTATGCAAAAGTTACGACCCCAGGAAGTTGATGCACCAACTTACCCAAACGGGGCCCACATGACTTTTGGCGCTTCATCTCCTAGGGTTAGGTTTTTGGATGTCTAGGATTTTTGGAATTCTCGTCTATTTTAAAAGGGCCTTCCGAGCCTCATTGTAATCATCTTCTTGCGAATGAGAGTAGCCATCACATCTCTTCTCAGAGATAAGTTGCCACCATTCTAGCGAGTCTTTCACTCTGTATTTTTACAGTCTCTGTACATTTCTTTCATTAATAGAAATCGTGTATTATTGTATATCTATGTTTATGGTTGCATCTATGATATATTTCTGTTATACTAATGGATATATGCGATATCTCTGTGCATTTCTTAATTATATCTCCACTCTCATTTCATGCCGAAAATAATCCGGATCAAAGAACCAGAGAAGATAGAGTTTGATTTAAAGGATGATGAAGCAGACTCTACATAAGAACATGAATCAGAAGAAGAAGATCCTCATACTCCAGTATTGAGGAGATCGGATCGAGAAAGAAGGCTACCAGAAAGGTATAGTCCATCCGATTTTCGTTCAAATTTTTCTTTGTCTATTACTGATGATGATCCTAGAACTGTCAGGGAGGCAGTGGATTCGGAGGATGGAAATCTCTGGAAAAGGGCCATGGAAGAAGAAATGGAATCTTTGGATAAGAATGAGGCTTGGGATCTAGTGGAGTTTCCAACTGGAAGAAATCCCATTGCAACAAATGGGTATTTAAAAAGAAGCTGAATGCAGAAGAAAAAGTGGAGAAATACAAAGCCCAATTAGTAGCAAAGGGTTATTCCCAGGTTGAGGGAATTGATTTTGGTGATATTTTTTCTCTTGTTGCCAAGTTAACCTCTATAAGACTTCTGTTATCTTTTGCTACTGCATTTTATTTTTAAATAGAACAAATGGATTTGAAGACAACATTCCTGCATGGGGATCTGGAAGAAGAAATCTTTATGAAGCAACCAGAAGGTTATGCTGTGAAAGGAAAGAAGGAGTTGGTATGCAAGTTGAAAAAGTCCCTGTATGGTTTAAAACAATCACCAAGGATGTGGTATCAAAAATTTGATACTTATATGCTGGGACTTGGCTTCACAAGAAGCAAAGAGGATCAATGTGTGTATTCTAAATTAATTAGTGATCATACTATTTATTTGGTCTTCTATGTGGATGACATGTTGTTGATAGGAAACAACAAGGAGATTATCCAAGATGTGAAAACTCAGTTTTTCTCTAAATTCGACATGAAGGATCTTGGTGCTTCAAATTTCATTTTGGGCATGGAAATTAAAAGAGATTGAAAAAGGAGGAAACTCTAGTTAAATCAGAGAAAATATGTCAAGACAATATTGCAGAGGTTTAATATGCAAGAATGTAAACCGGTTAAGGTTCCTATTCCTGTTGGTGTAAATTTATCTGCGGATCAGTGTCCCAAGACACATTAAGAAGAGAAGGACATGTCTCATGTTCCATATGCGAGTGCAGTTGGAAGTTTGATGTATGCAATGGTCTGTACTAGACCAGACATTGCACATGCAGTGGGAGTTTTGAGCAGATATATGTCAAAAATAGGGAAGGAGCATTGGACAACAGTAAAAAGGGTTTTCAGGTATTTGCGTGGCAGTACTAGCTATGGATTGTGCTACGAAGGAAGACCTGGATTAGACAGAGTGGTCGATATACATGGCTTTGTTGATGCAAACTGGGCTGTAGATTTGGATCATAGGAGATCCACAAGTGGGTATGTATTTAACCTGTTTGGAGGAGAAATAAGTTGGATGAGCAAAAGACAGGCTGTAGTGGCACTTTCAACTACAAAATCTGAATACATGGTAGCCACTCATGCAAGTAAGGAAGCAGTATGGTTACAAAGATTGTGTTCAGGTATTGGGTTGGTACAAGAAGCTGTAAGGATAGAGTGTGATAGTCAGAGTGCAATTTTCTTGGCAAAGAACCCTACTTATCATTCAAAGACAAAGCACATTGATGTTCAATATCACTTTGTAAGAGACATAATTGAAGAAAAGAAACTATCACTGATGAAGGTGGACACTTTGAAGAGTGTTGCAGATTCATTAACAAAATCTGTGAGAACTGAGAAGTTCTCTTGGTGTAGAGGATCCATGGGCATTGATGCCCTGGATTGTTGACTATGTAACCCTGTAACCCCCTGTGTGCAAAGAAAACAATAAGTGGGAGAATGTTGGGTATGTGTTATATTCTTTGCATGAGTAGTAGTGTCTGAGCATCTACACCGGGTGTGCAGGGGGGTGGAGCCCCCCGCGCGGGGGTTCGGGGGCAGCGCCCCCGAATTTTTTTTTTTTTTGGGACGACATATTTCCGCCGGGATGACATATTTCCGAGACGGCATATTACCGGGATGACATATTTCTGGGACCACATGATATTAGGTGGTTTTTTAGCACATGGTTTTTTTTCAAGGTTTTTCTATTTCTAGTTAAGGAATTAGGGTTTTGGACTAATACAGGTCATTGGGTTAGGGTTTTGGATGCCTCTGGATCCTATATGTATATTGTATTGTAAACAATGTAACTCAATGTATGAATATAATATATGATGGTTTTCCCGGTTTGGGTTTCCAGGTGAAAAATCTCTGTGTAATGTTTGTATTTGCCATTGTATCTTTTCTGTTCTTTTCTGAAAATCAGTTTGTAGTAGATATTGTACAAGGTTAGAATTTACATCGACTTCAGTGCTCAAATATTTAAACCTATTGTAACTTCTTCTCAGTGTTTCACTAGGATTTATTGGATAACCCCTTTGTGTATGACTTTCAAAGTAGTTATTGTTCCTATTGTTGGCTCTGCAATTTACAACTTTAAGTACAAAATTATTACATGCATAACATAAACCAAAAAATAAAGTTTGATACCTAGGAGTTCAAGATCTTATGAAAGGAGGCACTCTTATGAATCCTTTTTCTTCTTGAGGCCTATCTATTGGTTGTTGATTATGAAATCTGAATCTTCTTGGTGGAGTGTCCCTGTAATCTTCCTTGTATATCTTCCTATCCCCTCTGATTGTTTCTGCATAGATTTTTGTATATGTTTCTTGCTCTGTTGTTTTGGAGATTGATCCCTTTTCTGTCTGATTGTATCCAATTCTGATCTTGTAAATATGATATCTTTGACTGCAGATAATGCCAGCCAAAAAAATTGAGCTATTCTGCATATTTTTCTTTTGAATTTCCTTTCTTAATGTGACAATCTCTTCTTCCAAGTTTCCAATGATCCCGTCCTTTTCTTCTATTTGTTCTTTGAGTACTTCTTCAATTCTTTTATCTTCTTCTATTTGAACCTTCAATTTTGTGATAATTTTTCTAGCTGTTGAGTGTCTTCTTTCTTGTCTAGTTCTGCTTGTAGTTTCTTGTCTTTCTTCTTTTCTCTTCGGATAAATTCTATGGCACACATTAATTCTTCTCGGTAGTCAACTTCTTCCACTTCAATTTCTTCTTCGACTTCTTCATATCCATATTTAGATTATTCATATTCTTCTTCAGAGTCTTCTTTATTAAAATCTTCTACAACCATGAATATAACTCTTTCTGTCTCACTATCACTGGCTTTATTTTCATCATGATGATGAGATGTCTTCTTTGGTGCATAATATTTTCTTGAAAAAATTCTTTGTAGTTATTTTGCCTTTATATGTTTGGTTTCCTTTTGAGTAACCTTCATCATTTTTTTTTCTTATGGGTACATTTGTTAGCAAAATGACCAATACCATCACAATGAAAACAAATTCAAGGAAGCTTACCTCTGTACTTACCATTGGTTCCCTTGTTCAGTCTTTTGATGAAATTGGCTACTTCTTCATCATCTTCTGAGTCATCATTGTTGTTGCTATGTTCTTCTTGTTGTATTTTCTTTTTCTTTGACCTTTTGGATGGTTTGAAGGCTTCTTCTTTTACATTTGGATTTTCCTATTTAGTTCTCATTTCATACATTGTGAAGATTCCATGTAGTTGATCCATGTTTATTGAGTTTAGATCTGATATTTCTTCTAGTGTTGACATCTTAGGGTCAAATCTCATAGGAAGAGATCTTAGTACCTTCTGAACAATTACAGATTCATCGATTTATTCTCCCAATCTAATGATTGCATTCACTGTTTCATCGAATCGTAAGAAGTAGGCTGCAATATTCTCGTCTTCCTTCATTTTTAGTTGTTCTAATTAGCCTTTATAAGTTTGAATCTTTGTTTCTTTGACTTTTGTATCTCCTTCATAAATATTTCAAAGCTTGTCCCAAATCTCATTAGCAGATTTACAATGTGCAAATTTGGTGAATACCATTTCACTAAGACCATTCAAAAGTGCATTTGTGGCTTTGGAATTATTCAAACCGATTTTTACTGCTTTGTCATTTGTTGGTGGAACTGTTGGTGTTGTGTATCCATCTACAATTGATTTCCAATTTTAAAATTCCCGTGCCTGTATATATGTCCTCATCCTTATGCTCCAAAAATAATACTTTTGTCCATCAAACTATGGTATTCCATTTTTATACAAGTTGTTTCTCTCCATGATCTACCTTTCAGTGTTTAAACTGATTTCTTGAAGGAACATACTCTGATACCAATTGTTGTATTATTGG
>JASDQU010244084.1:32391-78083 GCA_032191745.1 Picea mariana | reverse complement strand
AATCAGTACTAGAGAATTTGTCTTCTTTTTAACCAAATAATCCAAGTGTTATGTCAATATAGATTTATCATCCAATAATAAGAAATGAAAAAATGAACAATCATACACATACACAGTACACCAGTGTTTTACGTGGAAACCAAAAGTGGGAGAAAACCACATAATGCTTTTTCTTATATGTCTTGAAGAATTTACATTCATTAGAATAACACATTTCCTTTGTTTTCCAGTTGCAAGTGGAAGGATGCTCCATCCCCCTAGTTTTTCAAGATACAACCTAAGAGAAGCTCCAACTCCCTAATTCTCTGGCTACAACAAGAAGGAGGCTACAACCCCCTATGTTTTCCAGCTATAACCGGAAGGTGGCTACAACCACTTGTCCTTGCCCTGTTCAACCAACCTGAATTATAAGTAGAATGATGGAACCATTGTCACACTATAACTGTGAGATATACCACTGTACAACTGTATCAACCTGTACCATTGACCTGTATCCAACCTATACAAATTCCCTGTAATCAATCCGTACATTAACTGAACATGTATCAACAAAAATACAACAGGTACGTGACATGTAGTTTTGTAGCCCATGTATGTATGCACCCTATGTGTTATGCAACTCACGTATGTACGCAACCAAATTGTTATGTAGCCTGCATATGCCTTCTAAAACTAGGGTTTCCTTTCTCTTGAAGACTTTTGACCCTCTATAACTTCTTTCACATAGATACGTAACCTGTCATTGTATCCAGACTATAATTGTACCCTATGTATGCATCCTCATACACAACTTTTACTCAAAGAAAATATGTCTCTCTCTAGTCATGTGCCATGTAGATCTGTGTAATCATGAATAAGTATAATATCCCTCACATGAGCTTAGTTATCAAACCCTTTCTGATATTCAACCTTTCAATACATCAACCACTACACAAATACAAGCTCTCAACCATGTACCATAAAAACCCTTATCCATATGCCAATAAATACAATATGTGCCTCAACAACAACTATCAATGATAAATTTACCAGTGCTGTATTTCTGTAGATTTGACTTATGCACAAGATCCCATTTAGCCACTAGTCTCTCTAGGGAGAATCATGAAATATCCATTGCCATTCCTTATGCATACATCAAAATCCAACTATTCATAGAAATAATACATACCTTTTGGACCAATGAATGGATCTGATGTATCTGAGCACTTTGGACCTTCCTAAGATCTTGATCTCAGAATCTAGAACCTCTGCATCTTCATCTCTTCAAACTTTCATGGATTTTCCAACTGTTGGATTACTGAGAGGGGGGGTGAATCAGTAATATCATAATTATAATCCTTTTTCTTCAAATGTTATATCAATGTAGAATTATTATCCAATAATGAGCAGTAAGAAATAAATAATCACAAACATACACAGTACACCAATGTTTTACATGGAAAACCAAATTGGGATAAAACCACATAATGCTTTTTCTTATATGTCTTGAAGAATCACATTGATTGGAAGCACCAACTTCCTTTGTTTTCCATGTACAATTTGAAGGAGGCTCCAACCCCCTAGTTTCTTAGGCTACAACCTGAGGGAATATCCAACTCCCCAATTCTCTTGCTACAACCAAAAGAAGGCTACAACCCCCAATTTTCTCTGGCTACAACCAGAAGGTGGCTACAACCACCTATCCTTTCCCTGTCCTGCCACCTTAAAGTAGAAGTAGAATGATGGAACTATTGTCACAATATCACTGTGAGATATACCGCTGTAAAACTATACCAATAAATCTGAACCATGCATCAACCATGCATCATCCTGTACCTCAACCTGTAATCAACCTGTACCATAAACAAGTGCATTGACCATGCACCAACCTATAATCAATCTGTACCATAAACAAGTGTATCAACCATGCACCAACCTGTACCATAAACAAGTTCATCCAACCATGTACCAAGTATGCTCCAATCATGTGTCAACTACTCATCAACTATGACTCATCAATATGAACCAACATCATCAACTATACACCTCATGTATGTGTGCCAACTCATCAACTACTTGTCTCAACCATGCATTCAACATGTACCACAACCAAAAACACTCATCAATTTCATCAAACAAATCTGATTTGTAGCTCTATAATAGACTTGGTTTATATGATCACATTCATGCAAACCTTCCTTAACTTTAAAAACAAGAGACTAGCATTTTCATCAAGCTTTTCTTTAGTCTCACATGCCTAGTTTTGGATTAGTCAACAACCCTAACTTGAAGTAATAATAAATTTGAAACTGTAATGTATAAATACTGAAAAATGATACATAATGTTCTTCAATTTGTTTTGTGCAATTCCTCCAAGTTTCACTACTTGGAACCTCTCAGAAAAGGAGTTATAGAAAAAATGGCATACCTTGTTGAATTCTAGCTTATTCTAGAGATCGACCTTGTAGAGTGTGCCCCACACAAAATATTTGATGAAATTATATGAAATTGTTAAAAAAAATACTACATACTATACCCTAACCAACACATTTTGTCTCACTAAATTTGGATCTGTTATGAAGAAGTTATGACATTTTTACCCAAAACACCTGATTTTGACTAGTTTCAGGACTAGCCACAAACTCTATTTTCCATGAAGTGTAACTCCAAACATACAATGACCCACAAGCTAAAAAAAAATTCATAGATACTTTGATATTTTTTCTCACTTTCGTAGCAATTTCATGGTATGAATCGTTATATAAAAAATTTATAGCGAAAATGGTGAGATGACATGAAAATAACATACCTTAGAAAGCACCATCAAAAGAATTTATCCTCCCTTGCATTTCGGCCTTCTTTTCTTCACCTTCACTCCGAATTCTGGTTTAGATATCCTTGGTTACCTCAGACACATATATATATTCAATATTATCAAGTGTGTTTCAAATGAGAGATCCTTGCTTCTTATTTATAGTCTTCAAGTAGCTTCCTTAAAAACATCTTCTAGGTCACTTGGCCCACTTTCCTTATTTTAGGATTGGGTCCACTTCTAATTTCTCCATTAAATTTATTATTGAAATAATTTGTTTTGTTTTCAATTTTAATTATAATACACTCATCACTTCACTTTATTATTTACCTTTTAAAATATCTTACTTTGATTACTTTGACCTTTTAGGGCTTCTAGATGACATATGAGTATCCTCCAACTTCATAAGGCCACAACTCTCAAACCGTGAGGAGTTATGCGACGTTCTACATACCACCAAAAATGGCATGACATGTACTATCCATATAGAATAGTAGTATCTGAAAATATATCATAACTCATACCATTACCCATAAAAAAAACTTGGGTCCATTACCCAAACCTAGGGTCTCCAACTTCTCATGGCCATAACTCTCTAACCGTGAGGAATTATGTGACGTTCCACATACCAATGGAAATGAAATGACAAGAACTATCCATATAGGATATTTTCCTTGAAAAAATCACTTTCCTTCATCTCATTATTCCACAATTAAGCATGGGTTCTTTTACTCCACAAAGCATCTTCCTGTGAGGTCTTTCACCATAAGGGGACCACTTTGGAGTTCATCCATATTTACTTCTTATCAACAATGACAAAACAATAATGAGTCATATTTAAATGAAACAATATTGGATCCATTACCCAAACCTTTGTTCTATGGGTCTTTCTTCAAGGGTTGACATCAATTATAACCAACCTTAATCAACAATCTCCCCCTTTGTAATTGATTGCAACACTCTGATGCAACACTAGAATCATATCACTCATGCTCCCCCTAGAACCATGCCTCTGTCCTCTGCATATGATAAATATGCTCCTCCTAGAACCATGCCTCTGTCATCTGCATCTGATGAATCTCTCCCTCTTTGTCATTATTTCCAAAGGTATCTTTCCATCCAAGGCTACTCCCCCTGACAGATTGTCCTCTTATGGTGCTTCCTCATGTACATCTAAGACATATAAGATAAGAGTTCAAAAAGAAGTAAAAAAGAATTCATTTTTTGAGTAGAAATAACTCCAAGTCTTTGGAAAAAATATTCAAAGGCTTCCCATGGAAGTGGTTTTGTAAAGATGTCTGCCACTTGTTCTTTTGTGCCCACATACTCAAATCTAATGTTCTTTTCTGCAACCTATTCCCATAGAAAGTGATACTTGATTGGAATGTGCTTAGTCTTGCAGTGCATCACTGGGTTTTTTGAGATACTGATGGCACTTTTATTATCAAAATATATTGGAATGGGCTCATCATACTCAACCTGTATATCTGTCAAAGTTTGTTTCATCCAAAGAACCTGTGTACAACATGATGTTGCTGCAATATACTCTACCTCGACTATAAATAGAGATACCGATGATTGTTTCTTTCTTAGCCATGATACCAAACAATCACCTAAGTAGAACACTGCTCCACTGGTGCTTCATCGATAATCAATACAACCTGCCCAATCTGCATTTGTGTAGGCAATAAGTGATAGATATTTTCCTTTTGGATACCATAATCCAAACTCTTATGTTCCTTTGAGATATTTGAAGATCCTATTTACTGTTATTACATGTGATTCCTTTGGTGCTACTTGAAATCGTGCCACCTGTCCAATTTCTTGCATTACATATGGTCTGGATGTTGTCACATATAGTAGGCTTCCAATCATTGACCTATATATCCTATGATCTGTAGACTTTGAATCATCATCTTTGCTCAACTTACAACTGGTTTGCATGGGAGTGATAACTGGTTTTCAATCTTCCATTCCGAACCTATTTAACATTTTTCTGATATACTTGGTTTGAGAAATAAAAATTCATTGGTTGCTTTGACGTATCTGAAGTCCTAGGAAAAAGGGTAGTTCTCCAAGTAACAACATTTCAAATTCATTCTGCATGTCTTTTGCAAATTTCTGGCTTAACCTGTCATCATCACTACCAAAAATAATATCATCAACATAAACTTCAATTAATAAAACATTACCTTGACTTACCTTGATGTAGAGGTTGTTGTCTGCACTTCCTTTTCTGAACCCTGCCTACTGCAGATACTTAGTCAATCTGGAGTACCATGCTCTAGAAGCCTATTTTAGACCATACAAGGCCTTCTTTAATTTATACACATAGTTTGTGTTCTTCGACAACTGAAATCCTTCTGGTTGTTCAATGTAGAATTCTTCTTCAAGTTCCCCATTCAGAAAAGATGATTTTACATCCATTTGATATACTTTAACATTTTTGGAGCATGCATAAGATAAAATAAAACCGATTGCTTCCATTTTGGCAACTAGGGCAAATGTCTCTTCAAAGTAAATTCCTTCAATCTATGCATATCCTTTACATACCAATCTAGCTTTGTTCCTTGTAACCTGTCCATCTTCACTCAATTTATTCCTGAAAACCCATTTTGTGTCGATCACATTCTTATTCTTTGGCCTTGGAACCAATTCCCAAGTGTCATTTTTCTCTATTTGATCCAATTCTTCATCCATGGCCTTATTCCAAAATTCATCCTTGCTGGCTTCTTCAAAACAGTTTGGTTCAATTGTAGATAAGAGTGCTAGGTGTGTTTGTTCCGGTGAATGGATTTTTCTTCTAGTCTCAACTCCTGCATATTTGTTTCCAATAATCTAATCTGAAGGATGATTCTTCTACACTCGTTCGCTAGGGGTCTTTGGAGATACTTTCTGAACTTGCTATCCTACTTATGTCGGATTGTCTTCATCTTAATCTTCCTCTTCTTATTCTTTTTCATCTTCTTCTTCAAAAAGTTGTTCCATTGATTTGTTTTCTTCTTTCTTTGATTCTGGTCTGCCTATTTCATCAATTGTTACGTTGATGCTTTACACATCTTTGTCTAATATTATATTGTAACACTTTTATGTGTTCCTTGCACTTGAGTAACAAACAAGTATTCCTTTGTCCACACGAGAGTCAAACTTTCCCATTCTGCCATCTTCTCTTTTGATGTAGCATTTGCTTCCAAAAACTTTGAAGTGTTTCACATTTGTTGGTCTTCCTTTCCATAGCTCGTAGGGAGTTGTATTAGTGTTGTTTCTGAGCATTACTGTGTTTTGAATGTGAACTGTTGTATGCACTTCCTGTGTCCAAAAAATATCTGTCAACTTCGAATCCATTATCATTGTTCGAGCCATTTCTTGTATTGTCATGTTCTTTCTTTCAACAACTCCATTATGTTGAGGTGTCCTAGCGACAAAGAATTTCCTTTTTATTCCATGATTGTTGCAGTAGTCCATAAATTCCTTTGAAGTGAATTCTTCTCCATTGTCCGATCTTAAGCATTTGATTCTTGAATCCATCTCATTTTCAACCATTTCCTTGTAGATCTTGAAATTGTCAAAAGCTTATGATTTGTTCTTGAGAAAGAAAATTGCAGTCATTTTGTATAATCATCAAATAATAACATACAATATCTCTCACCTTTTAAGACTTTTGTTGTAGTTGGTCCAACTAGATCAGTATGCACAATTTCTAGTGGTTTTGTTGTTGAATATTCATTTGATTTGAACCTGGTCTTTGTTTTCTTTCCTTGTTGGCAATGCTTGCATAAAGTGTTGGTTGGTTTCGTGATCTAGGGAATTTCTTTGACTACTTCTCTTTTGATGACTTTGACAAGGTTATCAAAATGCATGTGACCCATTGTTCTATGCGATAGATAACTTTCATCTTCCTTTCATAGAAAACACTTTTCATTTCTAATTTCGCTTAACACATATATGTTGCTTGAAGTTCTTGTAGCTGTAGTGACCAATTTCCTTGAACCTTCTTTTCTTATCTCACACTTTTGTGAATCAAAAGTAACTTTATGACCTTGGTCACACATTTGACTCACACTTAAAAGATTATGTTTCATATCTTCTACTAGTAGAACATTTTTTGCCTTTTCATTCTTGTTCCTAGTTTGGACTGTGCCTTTTCTAATGATTTTGGATGAATCATCATTTCCAAAGGAGACCGATCCATCTCTTTTCTTTCGTAATGTAAGAAACTTGTCTCTATCACCTGTCATATGTTTTAAACATCCACTATCAACATACCAACCACGTTTCTTTTGTTTATCTTGTAGAGTGACTGTACATTCTTCATTGCTATACTAATCTTGTTTTCTTATTCATGTCATTTTCTGAGGTTCTTGTTTGTGACTCTGTTGAGGTTTTTTAGGAGGGAATTTCATTCTGCGATTTTTGGCCATATGTCCAAAATTGTTACATTTGTAACATTCCACTTCATTGCTCAAAGATTCAAACTTGTTGTAACTTTTTCTTTGTGTTTCACTAGGTATTCTTGAATAACCCCTTTGTGTAGGCTCTCAATGTAGTTATTGTTCCTATTGTTAGCTCTGCAATTTACAACTTTATGTCCAAAATTATTACATGCATAACATAAACCAAAAAATATAGTTTGATACCTGATAGTTGAAGATCTTATGAAAGGAGGTTCTCTTATGAATCCTTCTTCTTCTTGAGGCCCGCCTATCTGTTGTTGATTATGAAATATGAATCTTCTCAGTGGAGGAGTGTCCCTGTAATCTTCCTTGTATATCTTTTTATCCCCTTTGATTGTTTTTGCATAACTTTTTGGATTTGTTTCTTGCTCTGTTGTTTTGGAGCTTGATCCCTTTTCTGTCTGATTGTATCCAAGTCCGGACTTATCAAGATAATATTTTTGACTGCTGATAATGTCGTCCATAACTTTTTAGCTATTCTACATATTTTTCTTTTGAATATCCTTTCTTAGTGTGACAATCTCTGCTTCTAGGTTTCCAATGATCCTGTCCTTTCCTTCTAGCTGTTCTTTGAGTGCTTCTTCAATTCTTATATCTTCTTCTATTTGAACCTTCAATTTTGTGATCATTTGTTGTAGTTCTTGAGTGTCTTTTTTCTTATCTAGTTCTACTTGTAGTTTCTTGCTTTTCTTATTTTCTCTTCTGATAACTTCTATGGAACTCATTAATTCTTCTTAGAAGTCAACTTATACCTCTTCAATTTCTTCTTCATATGCTTCTTCATATTATTCTTCAGAGTCTTCTTTATCAGAGTCTTCTACTTCCATGAATAGAACTCTCCCTATTTCACTGTCACTGACTTCATCATCATCTGATGATGAGATGTCTTCTTTGGTGCAAAAGTTTTTCTTGAAAACTTTCTTTGTAGTTATTTACCTTTATATGTTTGTCTGCCTTTTGAGTAACCTTCATCATTTATCTTTTTCTTATGAGGACATTTGTTATAAAAATGACCAATAGCATCACAATTAAAACAAATTAAAGGAAGCTTACCTCTGTACCTACCGTTGGTTCCCCTGTTTAGTCTTTTGACGAAGTTGGCCACTTCTTCATCATCTTTCGAGACATCGTTGTTGTTGCTATATTCTTCTTGTTCCTTTTTCTTTTTCTTTAATCTTTTGGATGCTTTGAAGGCTTCTTCTTTTACATATGGATTTTCCTGTTCAGTTCTCATCTTATATGTTGTGAAGATTCCATGCAAATCATCCATGCTTATTAAGTTTAGATCCGATCTTTCTTCTAGTGTTGATATCTTAGGGTTGAATCTCATAGAAAGAGATCTTAGTACCTTTTGAACAATTATAGATTCTTCGATTTCTTCTCCTAATCCTATGATTGCATTCAATGTTTCATCGACTCGTAAGAAGTATCCTGTGATATCTTCATCTTCCCTCATTTTTAGTTGTTTGAACTGACCTCTATAAGTTTGAAGCTTTGTTTCTTTTAATTTTGAATCTCCTTCATAAATATTTCAAAGCTTGTTCCAAATCTCTTTAGAAGATTTACAATGTGCAACTTTGGTGAATACCATATCACTGAGACCATTCAAAAGTGCATTTATGGATTTGGAATTATTCTCACCGAGTTTCACTGCTTTGTCATTTGTTGGTGGAACTGTTGGTGTTGTGTATCCATCTACAATTGATTGCCAAAATTAAAATCCCTATGCATGTATATATGTCTTCATCCTTATTCTCCCAAAAGCATACTTCTATCCATCAAACTGTGGTATTCCATTTTTATATGAGTTGGTACTCTCCATGATCTACCTTTCAGTGGTTAAACTGATTTCCTAAGGAACCTTCTCTGAAATCAATAGTTGGATTACTCAGAGGGGGGGTGAATCAGTAATAGCGTAATTATAATCCCTTTTCTTCAAATGTTATATCAATGTAGAATTATTATCCAATAATGAGCAGTAAGAAATAAACAATCACACACATACACAGTACACTAGTGTTTTACATGGAAACCCAAATCAGGAGAAATCCACAGAATGCTTTTTCTTATATGTCTTGAAGAATTACATTCATTGGAAGCACCAAATTTCTTTGTTTTCTAGCTGCAACTGGAAGGAGGCTCCAACCCCCTAGTTTCTTAGGCTACAACCCAAGGGAAGCTCCAACTCCCCAATTCTTTGGATACAACCAGAAGGTGGCTACAAACCCCAATTTTCTTCAGCTACAACTGGAAGGTGTCTACAACCACCTGTCCTTGCCCCATCCTGCCACCCTGAAGTAAAAGTAGAATGATGTAACTACTGTCACACTATCACTGTGAGATAAATATGAACCATGTGTCAACCATGCATCAACCTGTACCTCAACCTGTAATCAACCTATACCATAAACAAGTGCATCAACCATGCACCAACCTGTAATCAACCTATACCATAAACAAGTGCATCAATCATGCACCAACCTGTAATCAACCTGTACCATAAACAAGTGCATCCAACCATGTAAAAAGTATTGTCCAATCATGTGCTAACTACTCATCAATATGTACCAAAATCATCAACTATACACCTCATGTATGTGCACCAACTCATCAACTACTTGTCTCAACCATGTACTCAACATGTATCACAACCAAAATCCCTCATCAATATCATCATACAAATCTGATTTGTAGCTCTATAATAGACCTGGTGTATATGATCACATTCCTGAAAACCTTCCTTAACTTAAAAAAAAAGAGACTAGCATTTTCATCAATCTTTTCTTTAGTCTCACATGCCTATTTTTGGATTAGTCAACAACCCTAACTTGAAGTAATCATAACTTTGAACCTGTATTGTATAAAGATATGAAACTTATATACAATTTTCTTCAGTGTTTTTTATGCAATTCCTCCAAGTTTCACTACTTGTAACCCCTTAGAAAAGGAGTTATAGAAAAAATGACATACCTTGCTGAATTTTGGCTTATTCTAGAGAGAGACCTTGTAGAGCGTGCCCCGCACAAAATATTTGATGAAATGATCTAAAAATGTTAAAAATTATACTAAATATGGTACCATAACCAACACATTTGGTCTCACTAAATTTGAATCTTTTATGAAGAAGTTATGACATTTTTACCCAAAACACTTGATTTTGACTAGTTTCAGGACTGGCCACAAACACTATTTTCCACGTAGTGTAAATCCAAAAATAAAATGACTCACAAGTTGAATTTTTTTTCACAGATACTTGGATATGTTGAATCACTTTCATAGCAATTTCACGGTCTGAATCATTATAGAAAAAAAATTTATAGTGAAAATGGTGAGATGACTTGAAAATAACATACCTTAGAAAGCACCATCAAAAGAATTTATCCTTCCTTGCATTTCGTCCTTCTTTTCTTCACCTTCACTCAAAATTCTGGTTTAGATATCCTTTGTTACCTTAGAAACATATATATATTCAATATGCTCAAGTGTGTTTCAAATGAGACAGCCTTGCCTCTTATTTATACTCTTCAAGTAGCTTCCTTAAAAACATCTTCTAGGTCACATGGCCCACTTTCCTTATTTTAGGGTTGGGTCCACATCTAATTTCTCCATTAAATTTATTATTGAAATAATTTATTTTGTATTCACTTTGAATTATAATACGCTCATCACTTCAATTTATTATTTACCTTTTGAAATCTCTTAAACCACTTTGATTACTTTGACCTTTTGGGGCTTCTAGATGACATATGAGGGTCCTCCAACTTCGTAAGGCCATAACTCTCAAACCATGAGGAGTTATGTGATGTTCTACATACCACCAGAAATGGCATGACATGTACTATCAATATAGAATAGTATTATCTGAAAATATATCATAACTCATACTATTACCCATAAAAAAAACTTGGGTCCATTACCCAAACCTGGGGTCTCCAACTTCTCATGGCCATAACTCTCTAATCATGAGGAATTATGTGATGTTCCACATACCACCAGAAATGAAATGACAAGAACTATCCATATAGGATAATTGCCCTAACAAAATCACTTTCCTTCATCTCATTATTCCACAATTAAGCATGGGTTCTCTTACTCCACAAAGCATCTTCCTGTGAGGGCTTTCACCATAAGGGGAAAAATTTGGAGTTCATCCATATTTACTTGTTATCAACAATGAAAAAACAATAATGGGTCATATTTACATCAAACAATATTGGGTCCATTACCCAAGCCTTTGTGCTATGGGTCTTTCTTCAAGGGTTGACATCAATGACAACCAACCTTAATCAACACCAACATGTACTCACCCTATACACAACCATCCCACATATGTACACACCATATACATAGCCAACCCACGTACTGTACACACCCTATACAAGGACAACCCACGTACACCTCAAAAACTAGAGATTTTTCGTATTCAATGTAATTATGAGATTCTCGTTGTCAACCCTTCATGCAACCTCAGACGTTCGCCACTTCATATGTATCGACAAGTATTTACAATAAGCCTTACACAAAAAATAGATATAATATATGTTCAAGTGTGTATTTGATGAGTGAACTTTGCCTCTTATTTATATCTTCATGTAGGATTACACTTTCCTTGTGTTGGGGAGTTCTCTATTTAAAATAATTTCTTTTGCAAACACTTTGACTCTTGGGGGATTCTATAAGACTCATGAGGGTTTTCCTACTTCATATGGTCATAACTCTCTAGTCGTGAGGAGTTATGTGACATTCTACATACCACCAGAAATTGTATGACAAGCACTATCCATCTAGGATAGTTTTACTGACAAACTCACTGGCCTGCATCTCATTATTCCATAAATAAGCATGGGTTCTCTAACCATACTTCTAAGATAACTTAATCCGCAAAGCGTCTTCCCATGAAGGATTTCACCATAAGGGGACCACTTTGGAGTTCCTCCATTTTTACCTCTTATCGACCATGACAAGAAAATATTGAGTCATCTTTACATCAAACAAACTTGGGTCCATTACCCAAACCTTTGTGCTAACAAGATTTCTTCAAGGGATGACATCAATGAAAAGCAACCTTAATTAACACTTTGATATTTCTTAAATAAGTATTCACTTCCACTTTGTTTCAATAGTTATATTGTGGGGTATAATTGTGTCCTTCAATTAATTTTTAAATGATACTATTTCCCCCTGAAAGATTTGGTTTTAGAATGAAAAATCATGGAATATTGGTCATTTTGCTTGCACCAAGTACTTCATTTCTTCTACAAACTTCATGAATATTTCCTCCAACTCTTCCTTTAATGCCACATAATATAGGGATCCAGTCCTCAACATTTAAAAAAAAAAAAAAATCTTTTTAAAACTATTAGGAACCTAACCCTTCACGTAGGTCGAATAATATATTTCCATGTAATAAAGGTCAATATTAATAAGGCCTAGCAATAAGGAAGAATAATTCCAATGTAAGTAGACCTAATAGAAGATACCGCTTTTAGAAATATGCTCCTCTAGATTGTTATTTTGATAGACATATTTAGTATAAATAGGAGTCGAGGGTATGAGAAGGTTTGTCTTGGATATTATTGTAATAGAGATCTTCTCTTCTGGAGGTTTCTCCCTCGAAGAGGAAAGTGAACATTGCTCTCAGTAATCAAAGTGCTCTTTTGGTGTTATTCTAATATCATTTTGGTATTATTGTGGTGTTGTTCTGGTTATATTGTTGTTCATCTTCCCTTTCTAGCTATTTATTTCTGTTGTGAATACTTTTGTATATGGAATATTACAAGTGGTATCAGAGCACCTTCCTCGGAATAAAATTGTGCATTAATTTTTTTTTCATGGTAGAGATGTATTTTGACATCTTTAAGATACAGACATATGTCGTTATGCACATAAACCTGTGGTCATGGATTCATACACAGAGGAAATAAAAGTGGTACTTAAGCGCACATCTGTTGGCCACCCTTGTAACCCCTGTTAATATCCCTTCGACTGGTAGCACATCACACAACAGCTATAACAGATCAACCTAGATATCCTGAAGCCCTCCATAGATAAATTGATTGATCATCTGACTGTTATAATGCCACTGAGAACAAAAATTAGGAAGATACTCTCGAGTACTTGGGTAGTCGGGTAGTACTGCTAAGGGTATGGTCTAGCCTCCTTAATGGGCTCCCTGAGATATTGGGATGAGTACTACTGTTGGACCCCATACATATATCAGAGAGATATATCACAAGAAAGACCATTTTTTGTAGAATCCTTGGATAACCTAACCCTCGGGAAGGAAACATAAATAGAACCAACAAGATCTATTACCATGTTATAGTGTCTTATGCATTCTAGCTGTGAAATTACTACACATTTCTTCTTGTTAAGCATTTGGGAATTTCATCACTATAGTATTATTCAAGCCGTAGTATAACTCCATAGGAGTAAACAAAATATATATAAAAAAAGTATAGTGGTCCCGTCAGCACACTTATTTGGGACCTATTCCACTAGATTCCCCTTTTCTCCTTGATCGCAGTCATACCTTCATTTTTAATCCTTTTTGTTTTAGTGGACGCAGCCCCTTCCTAGTTTCCCTATTTTTCCTCCTATCCCATTATATTTCCCTTCAAGCATTGATTTTTATGGTACCTATCACTTCTAAGTCCTTTTTTTGTGGTCCCACCCACCCATTTTTTATCCTAACCCACACTTCACCTCTCCAAATGGACACCACTCGCAACCAAGATATCCAAACTTCTGTCAATCAAGACCATGTCTCCATTGAACATCTCACATTTCAGATGTATTCCACCAATTCATGCATTGACAACTTGGAAGCCAACCTCACAACCTAATTGGCCTCCCTCCAAACTGATGTCAATCAATTTTTGAGCCACCCTGTAGGTCCTTCTTCATTAGCACAACCCGATGCTGCTGATTTCTCTCAGTCTCCACATTTTCACTCCAAATCCTTTCATCGTGAACCTTGTCTTCCCTGCGTAGAGGTGAATAAATTTGATGGCTCTGATCCTACAGGTTGGCTCACTCAAATGGAGCATTATTTTTATCTTCATAGTATTACTGACGAGTTGGCCAAACTTCACTATGTCATCCTCTATCTAGATCCTGAACATTGGCAATTGTGGAAATGGCGAAAAAATTCATGTCAGGGGTATATTTCTTGGACCTAGTTTGTTGTTGAGATCTATGTCTGATTTTATAATGATACCCAATATCTAGTTCATTTGACCAAGTTGAAACAATAAAGCATAATGGAAGACTTCATCATTGGTTTTGAGAATTTGTCCTTTTGAACAGAGGGAATGTTAGATGTGTTCTTCTCTAAATTATTTATAAGTGGCCTCAAGGATGAAATCCAATCCCAGGTTCTCATGACCCAAAATCCCACTTGGTTAGAAGATAATCAACATGCTAAAGAGGCCCAACAAGTTGTTTTTTCCCACAACAAAATCCCCCCTTTTGTTCCTCACCCTCGACCTGCTAATCCTAACCCCCTTGTTACCACCCTCAAGGTCCAAAAACTAACTAGAGATTAAATGTATGAATGCCAACCGAAGGGTCTTTTCTATAATTGTGATGAAAAATATTTTCTGGGGCACAAGTGTAAGGAACAAAAACTATTTATGGCCATCTCAAAATATGTTGAAGAGAATGTGACAGTTCCCCTTGTTGAAGAACCTTCCCTTCCCGATTCCACCCAAGAAACTATTGACCCACCTGAAGTTGACCAACTTATTTCCTTGCATACCCTCACTGGCTTCTCACCCCCCCAAATACTCAAGCATATTGGCTACATTAAGAACATGAAGGTCATAATCATTGTTGACAGTGGTATCACCCACACTTTTATTCATTGTTGCATTGCCTAGGAAACCAATTTCTATATTCGTGTTGTCAATAATTTTCAAATCATGATAGCCAATGGTGGGTCCATGAAATGTGGTGGGCGGTGTGAAAATGGTTGTCTTCAAATTGGACATTACCAACTGAAATATCATATGTTTTCCATTGACATGGAAGGTTGTCACATTGTGCTAGGTGTTGAATGGTTACACTCTTTGGGTCCCATTCTTATGGATTTTAAGGAATTAACCATGCAATACTAATAGGAAGGAAAAAATTATCAATTCCAAGGTCTCAAAGTTGGTTCTCCTAAGATCATTAGTTCCCATCTTATGGAAAATCTCCTCAAGAAAGGCCACTCTGGTATCATTTCTCAACTCCATTGTATTCAAGTCGTTGAGACACCCTCTGTGCATCCTAATCTCCAAGCTATCCTTTCCAAACATAAAGTTGTTTTTTCCACCCCTTGGGGCCTTCCTCCTTCTCTTGGTGTTCATAATCATTCTATTCCCCTTGTTCATGGCATTCAACCTCCCAATGTTCTTCCTTATCGCAACCCCTTTGACCAAAAGAATGAAATTGAGAAAAATGTGCAGGAATTTCTCCAAGCGGGTGTTATCCACCTGAGTACCAGCCCTTATTCTTCCCATGTGGTCATGCTACTTAATAAATAAGGTACTTAGCACATGTGTCCCAACTTTCATGCCCTTAATAATCTCACCATCAAGAACAAGTTCCCCATTCTTGTCATTGATGATCTCTTTGATGAGTTGAGTGGTGCTTAGTACTTCACTAAACTTGATCTGCATTCTGGCTACCACCATATACGTATGAAAGAAGATGAAATACCCAAGACTACCTTTCAAACTCATGATGGTCACTATGAGTTTTTGGTCATGCCCTTTGGCCTTTTTGATTCCCCCTCCACCTTCCAAAGCCTCATGAATCATGTATTTCATCCTTTTCATCATTAGTTTGTCTTAGTTTACTTTGATGATATTCTCATCTATAGTAAAACTTGGAAATATCATCTTTCCCATGTGGATAACATTCTCCATCTACTCTCGCAACACCAACTTTTCTTGAAACAATCTAAATGTGCTTTTGGTGCCTCGAAAGTCAGGTACTTGGGTCATATTGTTGGAAAGGCTGGTGTCAGGGTGGATCCTAAGAACATTGAAGCTATCCAAGTTTGGCCTCACCCAAAGACTCTCAAAATCTTGCATGAATTTCTAGTTTTAACAAGTTATTATTGCAAGTTTGTTAAGAATTATGGGAAGATTGCGACACCTCTCACTGTTCTCCTTAAAAATAGTTCTTTCACTTAGAATCCAACAACTGCTTAGGATTTTCAAACCTTGAATATTTCCATGTGCACCACTCCAGTTCCGGCCCTTCCTGATTTCAAAAATACCTTTGTTCTTGAATGTGATGCTTCCGGGAAAGGAATTGGCATCGTCCTTATGCAAGAGGGTCGACCTTTGGCCTTTACCAACAAACAACTGTCAGAGGGAAATTTGGGCAAATCAATCTATGAAAAAGAAATGTTGTCTATTTTACATGTTGTGGATCTTTGGATCTCGTATCTATTGGGGAAATGCTTCCAAATTAAGATAGATAATCAAAGTCTCAAGTATTTTATGGAAAAACGCCTTTCCTCCCCCAAGCAACAAAAATGGGTGACTAAGATTTTTGGATATGATTATGAGATCATTTACAATAAAGGAAAATACAATGTGGTTGTTGATGCACTTTCCATAAAATATGAAGATGAAGGGTCCCTTTTTTCTCTCTCCTTCATTGTACCAAATTGGCTCCAAGTTGTTCTCTAGGAATGGCTACAAAATCCAAAAAGTTCACATCTGATACAACAATTTCATTCCAATTCTCCAGTATCCCCAGGGCACTCTTGGCTCAATTATGAGCTTCGATACATAGGTATTTTATATTTAAGTAAACAGTGAAAATTTAAATCCACGGTACTTTCTGAGCTTCATGCTACACCCACAACTAGGCACTCAGGGTTTACCAAAACCTATGATCAGGTCAAACATTCCTTTTTCTGGGATGGTATGAAAAAGGACATTCATAATTTTGTGGTTGAATGTGATGTGTGTCAACGCAATAAGGGAAAACAATCAAATCTCGTGGCACACTACAACCACTTCCAATTCCACCTTCTATTTGGTGGGATATCTCTATGGATTTTTATTGTAGGCTTACCAAAGTAAGGCAATAAATCACTCATCATTGTGGTAGTTGATCATCTTTCCAATTACGCTAATTTTTTTTCTCTTCAAAACTCATTTAAAACATCCATTGTGGCTCAAATTTTCATGGATCAGGTCTTCAAGCTTCATGGCATGCGACATTCTATTGTTTATGATCTCAACCCAAGTTTCACCAACAATTTTTTTCAAGAGTTATTCAATCTCCAAGGCACCCAATTGCATCTCAACAAAGCTCATCATCCCTAGAATGATCATCAAAATGAAGTGGTCAACAAGTGTTTGAAAACATATTTGAGGTTTTTTGCATCGGAAAGGAAAAATCAGTGGGCTCAATGGTTACCACTAGCTGAATGGTGGTACAACACTTCTTACCATACAACTACCCACATGACTCCTTTTGAAGAAGTATATGGAAAAAATCCAACATTAGTTATCTCATACTTTCTAGGTGTCTCAAAGGTCTAGGCAGTTGACCAAACACTTACACTTTGAGAGGCTATTCTCCATACCCTCAAAGAGAATTTTTTCATGGCCCAGAATCGCTTGAAGAAACAAGCAGTTCAAGGTCGCTCTAAATGTCAATTTGCAAAAGGGGATCAGGGGTTTCTTCAACTGCAACCTTACAAGAAAAATTTCCTCAAGGTTGACCATTGTCAGGAACTTGTGCCCAAATTTTACGGTCCTTATATAGTTCTCAAGCCTGTGGAACAGGTTTCCTATCAGTTAGCTTTGACTAATCATTCTAGTCCCCATCCTAATTGTCATGTTTCCTTCTTAAAGAATGTGATTGGAAATAAGTTCAAAAATCAAACCAACCTTCCCAAGTTGGATGAAGAAGGCTCCATTTGGATACAACCACAAGCATATTTGGACCAACATGAGCATCTTCTGTGTCAATGAACCATGAAGGAAGTGATAGTCTAGTGGAATGATACAAATCCAGCAGATGCCACTTGGGAACCAACTACTATTCTGCAACAATTTCCTCATCTCAAGCTTTGAGAACAAGGCTGTTTTTAAGGGGGATGACATGTTAGGGACCTAACACTTCAATTAGGTAGAATAATATATTTCCATGTAATAAAGGTCAATATTAATAAGGCCTGTCAATAAGGAAGAATGATTCCAAATTAAGAAGACCTAATAGAAGCTTCCACTTCTAGAAGGATCTTCCTCTAGATTTTTCCTTTGATAGACATATTTACTATAAATAGGAGTCAAGGGTATAATAAGTTGTTTCTTGGATATTATTGTAATAGATATTTTCTTTGCCAAAGGTTGCCCCCTTGAAGAGGCAGGTGAAAATTTCTCTCAGTAATCAAAGTGCTCTTCTGGTGTTATTCTAGTATCATTTTCATATTATTGTGGTGTTGTTATGGTTATATTACTGTTCATTTTCCCTTTCTAGTTATTTATTTTTGTTCTACATACTTTTTATATCTGAAATATTACAAAAACAACACAACAAGATTAAAAATTGGTTGAAGATTTGATACAAACTTGTACTATTCGAGAACCCAAAATAGAACAATTGTTGTAACTACAAAACTAACTAAAATATAAAAAAAAAGATAAAAGACACAGTCAAGTAAAAATGAGGGAATTGTTTTGGACAAGCATTTTGGAAACAATATTTAGGGAAATCCTAAGTATGGAGGAATTGTGCAACAACAGAAGAAAGAAGACAAGGTAGGATAAGAGTGTGCAATAAAGGCACATGCATGCTTGGAAGTGCATGGTAAAAGTATACTTAGCAAAGAATAAACCAGAGAATAAAGAAGGAGAAAAAAATAGGAGAAGAAAGAAAGAGAAGAAAGAGGGAGAAAAGGAAGGATAACAATTCATCAGGATAAAAGCATAAATATGTGCAAAAGCATGAAGAATAATAGTTGGGAGTGAAAAAGCAACATGCAGATGGAAAAGAAGGAAAAGTAAGTCTGAAAAACAAGTCAACAAGTTTTTAATGAGTTAGAATGACTTATAATAGGGTTTTTGGGATAAGAAAAGTAGGGTTTTGAGCCCTAGAATTCATGCATAAATAATATCCGAAAACATAAATATTGCAAAGAATTATAGTGGAACAACATAATAGTTGAAACCACAATACCAGAATAATACCTTTATTGATAGGAAAAAATGTTCACTTGCCTCTTCAAGGGGGAAACCTCTAGTAGAGAAGCGCTCTATTAAAATAATTCTCAATACAAGCTCCTCTCATACCTTCTACTCTTATTTATACTAATTCTATTTTCTAAAGAACATTCTAGAAGAAGATCTTTCTAGAAATGGAAGCTTCTATTAGGTCTTCTCACATTGAGTTGTTCATATTTATTAATAGGCCTTATTAACTAGTATCATCCTTTATTACATGGAAAATATATTATTCTACCTACATGAGGGGTTAGGGGGTTAGGTCCATAACATGTCCTCCCCCTTGAAGAAAATCCTTGTCCTCAATGCTTGAGATGAGGAAATTATTGGAGAATAGTGGCCAACTCCCAGGTGGCATTTTCTGGATTTGTATCTTTCCATTGCACTAACACTTCCTTGATGGTGCAATGACAGAGATGACACTCATGTTGGTCCAAGACTTCATGTGGCTACAACCAGATGGAACCTTCAACATCCAACTCAGGAAGAGTGGTTTGATTTTGTAACTTAGTTCCAATCACATTATTTAAGCATGGTACATGGAAAACATGATGGATCTTAGAGTGATTGGGTAGATCTAAATGATAGGCCACCTATCCCACATGCTTGAGAATTGTATAAGGACCACAAAAGTTTGGAGAAATCTCATGAAAATGTTTGACTTTGATTGAAGTCTTCTTGTAAGGATGTAGACAAAGAAACACCTCGTTCCCTTCAACAAAGTGGCATTATGAACGTATTTGATCTACCTTTTGTTTCATATGATTATGATCCATGACCAAATTTTATTTGAGAGCACGAAGAATGGTTGCACAGACTATAAGAGTTTTTTCAACCTCCTGAACCTTCGATACCCCTGTCATGTAGGAAATAACTAACGGGGGATTTTACCTATAGACTACTTCAAAAGGGGTCATGCGAGTAGAGGTATGGTAAGATGTGTTATACCACCATTCAACAAGGGGTAACCATTGATCCCATTGATTTTTTTGGTTAGATGAAAACCAACACTATTATGTTTCCAAACAGTTGTTGATGGTTTGGCCATTAGTATGGGGGTGATAAGTAGTATTGAGATGTAATTATGTGTCCTAGAGCCTTAATATTTCTTGCCAAAAATTGTTGGTGAAATTGGGATCTCTATCATATACAATAGAATGAGGCATTCCACGAAGTTTGAAAATATGATCCCTAGAAATATGAGCCACTGTGGACGTTGTGAATGGATGTTGAAGAGAAACAAATCAACATATTTGGAAAGACGATCAACTACAACCATCATGACTGAATTATTTCCTGATTTAGGTAATCCCATAATGAAATCCATGGAAACGTCCCTCTAAATAGCTGGTGGAATTGGAAGCAGTTGTAGTGTCCCCGAAGATTTGATAGTTTCTCCCTTGTTTCATTCACATAGATCACATTAAGCCACAAAGGTGCATATGTGTTGATTCATACCATCCCCAAAATATGAACATTTAGTTCATTCATAGATCACATTAAGACACAAAGGTGCATATGTCTTGTTTCATACCATCCCCCAAAAATGAACATTTAACTCGTTCATAGGTTTTGGTAAACCTTGAATGTCGTGTTGTTGGTGAAGAATGAATCTCAGAAAGAAACATTTATTTACATTGCCACTAGTGGATTAAATACATACAAACTTTGTAGTGGATCTCTTCATTGTTCCAAGAGTATGTTGAATAAACTGGATAATTGTCTTGCAATTACTGGATTAGTCAAGAATTTTTGGTGTCTTGTAGCCATTCCTGGTGAACAACTTGGATCCATTTTGGTATAATGAAGGATATTGAAAAAAGGGATCCTTCTTCTTCGTACTTTTAGGACAGATTTTCAAGAACTACATTTTCTTTTCCCTTCTTATACATTATCCCATAATCATAGCCAAATATCTTGGTCACCCATTTTGGTTACTCTAGGGATGAAATCCTCCATTCTTGGAAATACTTGAGACTCTAATGGTCTTTTTTAATTTAGAAGTGTTTCCCCAACAGATAAGGATGCCAAATATCCACGTCATGAAAAAAAACCAACATTTCCTTTCCATATATTGATTGTCTGAGATTTCTATCCAAGAGTTCTTTTCTAGTGAAGGCCAAAGGCCTGGCCTCTTGCATGAGTACTGCTCCAATTCCTTTCCTAGAAGCATCACATTCCAGGAAAAAAGTCTTTGTGAATTTAGGAAGGGCCAGGATAGAAGTGGTGCACATGACATCTCTCAATTCTTGGAATGATTGATCAGTTGTTGGATTCCAAGTGAAATCATTCTTTTTAGGCAGAGCAGTAAGAGGTGCTACAATTTTTCCATAATTTTGAACAAACATGTGATAATATCATGTTAAACCTAGAAAACCATACATGCTCTTGATAGTTTTGGGGCATGAACAATCCTGCATAGATTTAATTTTCTTAGGATCCACCCTTACACCATCCTTGCCAACAATACAACCCACTTACTCAACTTCCAAAGCTCTAAAGGAACATTTAGATTTATTGATAAAAAGTTGGTGTTAAGAGAGTAGATTGAGAACTTGATCCACATGGGTAAGATGTTCTATCCATGTTTGACTATAGATGAGAATATAATCAAAGAAAACAAGGAAAAAATGATGGAGAAAAGGATGTAAAACATGGTTCATGAGACTTTAGAAAGTGGAGGGAGTGTTACATAGGACAAAGGGCATGACCAAGAACTCATAGTGACACTCATGAGTTCAAAAATCAGTCTTAGGAATGTCCTCCTCTTGCATACATATCTGGTGGTAACCAGAACGAAGATCAAGTTTAGTAAAGTACTAACGACCACTTAATTCATCCAAGAGATGGTCAATGCCATGCATGGGAAATTTGTCTTTGATGGTGAGTTTATTGAAGGTGAAAAAGTATAGACACATGCACAAAGTACCTTATTTCTTGACTACCATGACCATAGAAGAATAATATGAGCTGGTACTAGGGCATATACCACCCTTGGCTAGCAATTCTTGAACAATTTTCTCAATTTCATTCTTTTGGGAAAATGGATGATGATAAGGGAGAATGTTGGGAGGAATATTATCAGGGATTAGAGGAATGGAATGATCATGAACACCACGAGAAGGTGAAAATCCCTAGGGGGTGGAAAAAATAACTTGGTGTTTGGAGATGATACATTGGAGGTCAGGATGCATCGACGTGGTCTCAATTGCTTGGATAGAGTGCAATTGGGAAATAATTTTGGAATGACCTTTTTTGAGGAGATTTTCCATTCGATGGGAACTGATGATCTCAGGTGAACCTGAATTGATTTTTTGGAGTTTATATTGTTGTGCATCATGTTGGAATTGCATGTTTAATTCCTTAAAATAAAGGAGGATAGGACCAAGAGTGTGTAACCATTCCGCACTGAGAACAATATCACACCCATCCATGTCAATAGAAAACATATGATATTTCAGGTTGTACTGCCCAATTTGGAGACACACATTTTCACTACACACCACACATTTTATGGAATCTCCATTGGCAATCATGATGTCAATGTTGTTGAATTCATGGATATAGAAATGGGTTTCCTGGGAAATAGGACGATGAATAAAATTATGTGTATTTCCACTATCAATTAAGATGATGACATTTTGATTCTTAATGTATCCAATGAGCTTTAGGTTTTGGGATATTGAGAGGAGTGGTAGGAGGGGCAAGGTTGGTAGGTCGAGTGTGAGGAATAAATGGAGGTTTGCGGGTCTGAGTAGAGACAACATGTTTGGATTCCTTAGCATGTTGAGTAGCTTCCAACCAAGTTTGAGGGAGAGGCATGAGGACCTGGGATTGAATTTCATCTTTGAGGCCATTTATAAAAAAATTCTTGGAAGAAGGAATCAAACATGCCCTCTGTTCTGAAATCCAAGTGATCAAAGACAAAACTCAATTCTTCCACTGTTCCAGATTGCTTCAAATTGGTCAAATGACCAAGATAATAGGTGTCAGTGTCAAAGAAATTGTATAACTCTGCCCAAAATTGTGTCCAAGAAACATACCCTTTTCGAGTCTTTCTATGCCATTGCCACCATTTCCAGTGTTCCGAATCAAAATAGAGGAAACCATAATGAAGTTTGGCCAGATCATCAGTAATTCCATGTAAGGAGAAATAATGTTCCATTTGAGTAACCCAACATGTGGGATCTGATCCATCAAATTTTTTCACCTCAACTTGGGGGAGACAGGGGTCACAAGGAAGGGATTTGGTGTATATTCTTCAAAATAAAAACCTTGGGGATCACATTCCTAAAGCTTCCAAGAATAATTCATAAAATCAAGACAAACAAGGTAACTCTCATGTACTTGTTTTTGTTAACTCTTCTCCTAATGCATGGATATTATAGTCAAGTGCATCCCACAAAATGGTTGAAATAGAGAATCTTTTATATTCTATTTATGCATGTAGGGGTTGTTAGAATATAGAATATGGTGTGCTCATTTTACCAATGAAGATACCCTCGTCACCCAACCATAGGTCGAAGCCACCCTCCGAGCACCTTAACCTTGATTGAGAATTACTCTGGAAGAAAACCCTAGGCTAGATAGCCAAACAAGGTGTAGCGCATATTCCTCCAAGGATAGCACACCAACAATAGCTGATCAGATAGTCCAAACCCTAGCCAAGAGATAGTCCAAGCCAATACTGAAAACTAGTTGTTGTTGCAGCTGCAGCTGTAGCCCTCCTCTACATGTGCACACCAAACTGGGAACTGCAGTGTGCACTAGTTTCTCTCTGCGATTATGAGATGTGTCAAATGAGAACTAGCGCCCTATATTTATAGTGGTTCTACAGATAGTCTTCAAGGCAATTAGAATAAAAATAGAACACAACTATGTTTATCCATAGTAGTACATAACTACAATCTAGTGGTTCACTACCACACCAAGTAACACACAAGTAATTGATCAGCAATGTATAGTCACAAATAGTGGAACATATTCACCACAATAGTCTTCATCTACTGTCATATAGTCTTCATAACAAACATCTGATAGAAATCTGCATAGAAACAATGTTATGATAGAAACTGAATCATCTGGGCCAATATTTCACTCACATCTATGAACTCTGAAAGAATATCTGCCTCAGGAACAATGAAACATATCCAACACAGTAGTATACATCTACATTCAAATAGTATTCATAACAAACATCTGATAACAACCTACACAGAAACAATGTTATGATATAATTTGAATTATCTGGGCCAATCTTTCACTCACATCTGTGAGATCTGAAACAATATCTGCCTCAGAGTAGAATAATGAGATATCTGGACTATTCTTCTCAAGCAAGGAAGAATAATTGCCCTATCTTATGAACCTGGACCATTCCCCACCCTGGTCCATTCTTCCTACACTAATCAATGTGAACCCTGGAGAGAATGTATAACCCTAAGGAATGGTGAGTCTAGACCATTCTCCACCCTGGGACATTCCTCCTACACTAATCAAAGTGCACCCTGGAGAGAATGTATAAACCCTAAGGAATGTTGTCCCTGATTGCTGAGCCTGGACCATTCCCCACCTTGGGCCATTCCTCCTACACTAATCAAGTGTACCTTGGAGAGAATGTATAAACCCTTAGGAATGATTGTCCAGACCATTTCCTCTATTAACCACAAGAGGAAAAGACTGTCCTGCATCAACCTCCAAAACAGACCATTCCTCATGTTAACCACAATGAGAAATCGTTGTTCGGCGAGGCAAGCCAATCTTCTTGAGTAACCCTCAGGAAGAGATATTTCCCTAGACCACTCCCCATGTTAACCACAATGGGAATTTGTTGTCTATGATACATCAACAATAAAACTACTTCCCATGTTAACCACAATGGAAAGTGACTGTCCGTCAGAAGTCTCAATCCACTTTCTGAATAGGAAAGCATCTGTCCAAGATGGACTCTTTTTCAAATTTAAATATGAATGTCCTAACTTGGAGAGACATTTCTTCCTTTTTCAATAAGAAGGAAGTTGTTTCCACGAGCTCTAGCTTGAGTACACAAACTCTTTCATCTTGGATAGAAGCTTTACCAAAATGTCTTCTTATCTTCTCATCTGTGGAGATATGTAATGGAGAATCATTTTTCTCCTTTCCCGACTTCATTATGGATAATGTAATGCTTGATTTCAAATATACTTTAGTCTAGAACATTGTGAAGGCTTCATGTAGATCTGAATAATAGAGTATATCGTAGTTAGAAAACTGGAACATATCCATGTGTCATTTCTTCTGTCATCATGAGCTCTGATCTATTGAGTAATAATCTTGATGTTACAAGAAATCTTCACCATGCTTTTGTTGTGAATTGGAGGTTCTCCACCAAGTTATCTTCTGCTATCTACATACAAGGGTCTCTTTTTGGTATGCCTTAAAGTATTGATATTTCTCTTCATATGTTCTTTATTCAATTTCTCTGGAGAGCATTCTTTTTCATTCATCTGATGTATAAATCCAACTCATGGATGTTGTGGATGATATAATGACTCATGTAGTGATATGCCTGGTGTACTAGAACAAGTAATCATCATAGTCTTGTCCCTCCATCTGGGAGAACCTATGGTTCTAGATCTTGCAATCCTTTCATTCATAAGTCTTCCATACATTGCTTTTCATCACGACTTTCAATTCTTCTGCTTGATTTGTTTTAGTGAGTTCATATCAAGATGGTAATCTTGTGACTCTTAATACAATGATTGGTTGTTCTGGTTCCTCTTTCTTTCTTGTAATCCTCATTTTATTCTTCATGTTTTTCTTTATCTCTTGGGTCCATGGAGTTTCTTATAGATTCCATGCCCTAGAGATTTCACTTCTTCCTTTCATCATAGGATCACTGATATGGATGGACAACCAGGAATACTTTAAGGATTCTCTTCGAAGAAGTCTTCTTCTGTGGTTGAACTGAACCCGTACTATATTTCATGGTTACTACCATGGATATATATATATATATAAATATATATATATATATACTTCATGATCTTTAATTGATAATAGGATTATATCCCTCCTAACCCTTGCTTCATGTAAGAGTGCATATAATTGGCTCCCTCTGTCTAACAGAGTCCAGGCTTCCATCTTGTTGTCTTCTACAAAATGTCATGAGTCTTTTTCACATTTCCTCTCGATTTGTTGACTTTTTTTTTCCTTTTCTTATTCTAAGTTTCTTCATGATTGATTCGTATTATCTTGCAATAGCTTCTTCATGATTTGTATCTCATCCTTTCATGTGTATTATATTTTAGAAGAAGAACTCTCTTTCATCCTGCTTAGCCTTCTTTGTAGGTTCCTTTTCTTCGGCAATAGATGCTTTGTGTTTCTCCTTCCTTTTCTTTAGCTCGGGACAATGATTCTTGTAGTGACCATACTTTCGACAGTTGAAGCATTGTACTTTTGAAATGTCTTTCTCTTGATTTGGCTTCCACCTCGAACCAAATTTCCTTTTTTTCCTGAAGTTCTTAAATCTTCCTGTGAAATCTTGATCGTTGTACTTCTTTTGGGGTTTCTCTTTTGTATTGATCCCATATTCTTCTTGAGCACAACAAGTCCAAAGTTCTTCAAATGTTGAATACTCCTTCCTTGTGTTCATGCTTGCGACAAATGCATCCCATGTCTTGGGAAGACCATTGAGTACTATGTTCACCAATTCCTTTTTTGAAATGATCTCTTCAATAGTTTGTAGTTGATATTTTAACTGGGATATCCTTAGAAAGTATGATGTTATGCTATCATCTTCATTCATCTTCATGTCATACAACTCATTCTTCAAAATCATAACTTGTCCGATGTTTCTAACTGAGAAGATATTTGTTACAGAATCATACATATCCTTCGATGAGTCAACACGGGAGATGTAGGGTATCAAGTGGTATTTTATAGAATCCACTATGATACTCATGGCATTGATGTCAACATCTTTGAACTTCTCCATAGCTGCAACATTCTACGGTTCCTTCTCTTTTCCTTTTTTAAAATTTGGCTTCATGATATTTCCTTTCATAGTATCCAACACTTTATTCTTGGAAAGGATGAGGTCAATCCTTGTATTCCATGATCTAAAGTTAGAGACTCCATATAAATTGTTCCCAGACTTCATAGAGTTAGTCATTGTTTGCTTGACTTGGTCAAACCCTAGATTTGAAAAAAAATTGAAACTTCACGTCTTGGCTTGCTGAGAGTATCAGAAGATGCACTAGGCTAGGGCGCACTGATATGTCCAGAGATTATGTCAATATCTTCACTTAAGGTGCCTCAATGAGAGGATTAGGGTTTCTACAAATGCTCCTTCTATTAACCCTAGTGGTAGTGTCTTGGAAGCTGCTTCTGTTAGTAACCCTAGCAGAAGTTCCTCAACGAGCTCAATATCCTAGTGACTATGTTTTCTTCCATTGTTTAGATTGAATGAAGGAAGTGTAGGCCCATAAACGGTTAGAATATAGAAGATGGTGTGCTCATTTTACCATTGACGATACCCTCATCACCCAACCATAGGCCAAAGCCACCCTCTGAGCACCTTAACCTTGACTGAGAATTACTCCAGAAGAAAACCCTAGGCTAGATAGCCAAACAAGGTGTAGCACATCTTCCTCCAAGGATAGTGCACCAACAATAGCTGATCAGATAGTCCAAACCCTAGCCAAGAGATAGTCCAAGCCAATACTGAAAACTAGCTGCTGCTGCAACCCTCCTCCACATGTGCACACCAAACTGGGAACTGCAGTGCGCACTAGTTTCTCTCTGCGATTCTGAGATGTGTCAAATGAGAATTGGCACCTTGTATTTATAGTGGTTCTGCCAGATTTGTTGGGTCCGACTTCTCCTTCTAGGTACATGTCTGTTCAATATACTATTATTATTTCTAGTCGAGTTCTTCTCTTGGAGGCTAATAACCTAATATAAATTATCTTCTTGAACCGAAAAGACTTATAGGGTTATTAGCCAACTCATTAGGGTTTACTATTTCATTTTGGAGTCTTCTACTCTCATCAGGTTTACACGTGGAGGTAAATACTTCCCGCAACTACCATAATATTAACAGGGGTTCTCCCATCTTGAGGGGAGATGATACCCTAGTTAAGGTCATTTGCCAAGGGAGAGAATAACTCCAACAAAAACATTTTGAGAACATATTTCATGTTCCAAAATTCTTCATGATTCTACTCTTTGTTTATTAGATAACAAATTTTGGTATAGGAAAAAGGGTGGAATTCACACCTGATTCCATAGCCATATTCGATATGCATGATAACTCCACGATTGTTTTTGTTGAGGTAAACCATGAATCTTGTTTGTATATCTTCTTTAAGTTGAATTATAAATTTTATTATGTTTTACTACTGACACATGTATATGATACTAGTAGATTATGGCATGAGAGATATACCACCTAAACTTCAAATACATGTAGCAACTATGCAAACATGAAATGGTCACCAAATTTCCCAACATATTGTTTTCCAAAATATTTTTTCAAGGATGTGTTCTTCACAAACATCCTCAGGAGACATTTGAGAAAGGGAAGGCTTGGAGGGTTTGTTCTCCTTTGGATCTCATCCATAGTTATCTAGTGTGACCTTATCCTCATTTGTACATCAAAGAATAATGGTACATACTTACATTTTTTTATTATTTCTCACGATACGATTTCATGTACTTTCTAAGGAAGAAGTTTGAGTTTTTTGAGCATCTCATTGACTTCGAAGTACACGCAGAGAATGAGTCCAGGAGAAAGATCAAAATCATCTGCACAAACAATGGGGGGAAATATGTGAACTAACATTTCCATCATCTTTGTTCAAATTCAGGTATACAACTGCAACACATAGTAACTAACACTCCACAACAACACAAAGTAGCCAAGAGGAAAAAGAGATCTCTCAAGGATATGTCCACTTTCATGTTGCATGTAAGATATCTACCACCCAAGCTTTGGGACGAGGCACTTTAATATCCCAACCACAATCAGAAAAAATATCCTCATACATCTATCAAGGACTAGATTCTCTTTGAGGCATGGAACGATAATGAACTGGAAGTCACCCACTTCCAAATATTTGGATCACGTGCATGGGCCCACATACCATTTGAAAAGAGGAAATAATTATATTCGTTGAGTACCACATGCATATTCATGGGATATCCAAATGTTGTGAAGGGTTAAAGGTTACTTGATCCCTCTATTGATAGGCTTTGTTGGCCCTTGACCATGTTTTGGGAGATCCTTGGTCAATTTTGACCTATTTTGGGACTTCAACAGCCTGTTGAAGATGAAGCGTAAGACAAGGCATAGACCATGGGATCTCGGCCCATTTTTGGGTCCTTTTTGGGATTTGGGATTATGTAATAGGTATGAGATGTCAACCCATGGGGTTACCCATGTTTAGTCCTATTTTGTAAAGTATAAATAAGTATCCAGGTGACATAAGTAGTAGGCCGATAAGATAAGTGCTAAGTGCAAGTATGGTTTGTAGATGCTCTGTGCATATTGTGAGAAACTTGTAGATATAAGTGCAAGTGGTTATAACATACTGTGAAAGGATTTGTGCTAGACCTAGATCAGGGAAGGAGGATTTGGCGAGGTGCACGCAGATCTCTTGTCCTACGCGGAGTAGGGTTTTTTTGGCTCTGTGCATGTAGATGACTGATTGAAGCTAATAAATAAGAAGACTTGTTGGACATAGTCCCCAGGTGGGGGTGAAACATGTAAATACTATATTATTCTTCTCTGTGCGATGTTCTGATGTGTTTATGCCTTTATTTGCTAAGTGCTTGATATAGATAGATAGATAAATCTGTTTATTATTTGTGCTTATGATGTATCTGGATGTTAGATCTGACATAGGTGAATGTGCTTAGTGCTTGAATCTACTATATCTAATCCATTTATTTATGCTAAGTGAATAAATAAATTATATCAGGGTGAATGTTGTGATGCTCTATTTTCTCTGGGAAGTAGATATTGGTTAAATAATGATGAACTAACGGTGCTAAGTTCTCTATCAAGTATTATAATCATATATTTGTGTCCCATCTAAGGTTGCATACACCTGAATCCTCAACCAACCTTGCCTCTACCTCACATGAGACTTCATCTTCTTCACAGGTGTTGCCGAAAGGGCCAGTAGTTAGGGTTTTGTTGGTGTGATGTTATAGCGTTGAAACCTGGGTCTTCCATTGTTCCAAAAAATGGTTTTTTTGTCGGGACCTGAAGCTGTGATTGCTGGGAACTGAGGAAGAATAAGCTTTGTGCAAAGATCCAACCTAAACTTGTGAAAGATCTGTGCGTAGATCTGTTGCTCTAGTGCATAGTACTCTACTTAGTTTGACAAGATCTGTGCTAAGGAAAAGAAGTCTGATCTAAAGAAAAGAGGTAAGATCTAAAAGCTTTGTACTCTGATAAAAGTAAAAGTGAGACTTTTTTATTAAAAGAGGTTAGATATGAAATCTTTGTGCTCTGATAAATGTAAGAATATTGAAAATTTCTAGATCTGGAAGCTTTGTTCTCTGTAGAAGTAAGAAAAGTGGAAATTTCATTTTCAACAGTATGGATCTAGGTATGCTTGATAGATTCTATCCTAGATTGAAAACTAGGTTATTAATAGATGAAAGAATATTTGAAATGAGTAGATCTGATAAGAATAGTGAAAAATATGTTATACCTATGCATAGAAAGAATGTTTCGACTAATAAGTGTATGCAAGATCCTATAAATAAATGTTTGCAGGTTAGCTACCATGATCCTAGTGTGCAATATAGGAAAGGTTGGGGATCATTCAAAAGAAATAGAGGATTAACCCTATGTTACATTTGCAGAAGTTCAGGACATAATGCTAAGGAATGCCCTGGGGGAAGACCTAGTTGAATTTGTTGTAAAGCTATGAACCATGAAGTATTGGATTTACGTAGAATGATTCCTAAGGTTGAAAGAATGAATATGAACCAAGAAAACCCTAAGGCAGATCCAGAAACTAATATTATGACAAATCCCAGAAAGAATCAGATAAAGTATTGCTACAGATGAAAGAAACCATGAATCACCATTGACATGTTAGATTGTCAGAGATCTTCAAAGAAAAAGAATGCCTTGAAGCAAGAATAAGAGAATTTGACATTGATTGTGTTCTAGATGAGGAAATATTGGTAAGTATCATGACAGAGAGAGCTTGGGAAGTTATAGGGAGGCCTTCTATTATTCATTCATTAGAAGGAATATGACTATTCAAAGGAAAATTGATAAACCTATGTGGACATCTCATGCGGATACCTATGAATTCCAATTGAACCTCGTCAGAGGAAAATTTTGATATTATTAAATTTAATGAGAACAATGCCCCATTTACCATTCTACTAGGAAAACTTTGGATTGAAAGAGATCGGGCCAGAAGGAAATAAGAAGAGGAAGTTTTAGAACAACATAAGAAATAGTTAAATGAATTCATGACTAGAAGGATCGCACACTTGATTGAAGAAAAAAAGAACATATTGAAGCTATTTAACACCAGAGACCTAGATGTCGAAGTTGCAAGAACACTAGAAGAACCACAGAAGATTGAAGTACCTATTCTAGATAAAGAAGAAGGATTACTACTAGATCATTTAGTGTAGTGTTCAAATTTGAGGAAACTCCCTTGCATGCACCATTGGAGACACATGCAAAGACATATGTACCACTGTCTGCACTAGACATCTATGATGATGATTCCACTCACTCATATCATGGTTCAAGCCTGAGTTCCAAATCTGATTCAGAATATGATGAGCATGTTGATGATAAACATGCATATGTTGAGCCACCACATATGTCCAAGTGGGAACAAGAAACCCTAAAGGCAGCAAGAGACCTTTCAAGGGATCCAACACATTAGAGGAGGAACATGTCTCAGTATCAATATCCTCCTCATGAACTCACATCTATTGAACCAATTATGCACATGCATTGCTATATGGTTCTAGCTTCAAACTCACAAACATATGAAGAGGTTGCAAGGAACCCCTTCTGGGAAGTTACCATGTAGAAGGAGTATAAATATCTTCTTGAGAAGAAAACTTGGGATCTAGTTCCACTTCCTTCATACATGAAGCTTTTCATACATGGATGGGTCTATAAGATCAAGAAGGAATAACATGGACAAGTGATGAAGTCTAAGGTAATATTGGTTTCCAAGGTTTTTCAATGTATCCACAAAATAGACTATGATGAGACGTTTTCTCCTGTAGAAAATATGGACTCCATTTGATTGGCCCTTTTCATTGCAACAACTAGGGGATTGGAAGTTCATCAGATGGAAGTGAAGAATAATTTTCTTCACAGGGATCTCTCAGAGAATGTTTACATGGAGAAACCACATGGGTTCATTCAAAACTCATCCTTAATATGTTGACTGAAGAAGTCCCTCTATGGCCTCAAGCAGACACATAGAGAACGATATGTGAAGATGGATGCATAATTTATCCCTCAACACTTTGTCATATACAAATAAGATCCAAACGTCTACAGGATGAGGACCTTAGATTCCTTTTTGAAACTAGTTCTCTATGTTAATGACATCCTCATCATAGAGAGTTTGGCCTCAACAATTACTATGGCTAAATACATTATGCATGACAAGTTATGTATGACAGAAATGGGTCCATTGCACTATTTCCTTGGTATAGAGATTAGTAAATATGATTAATGTATCAATCTATCTTAGACTAATTATATCCGAGATCTCGTGGTTACATTTTACCTAATCGACTACAAGTTGGGAGCCACACCCTTTCTATATGGGGTACATCTTAAGGATGGTAGGAATACACCAATGATGTACATCATTGTGTATTGACAACTTGTGGGGAGCCTTATCTATCTCATACACACCCAAAAATATCTCTCATATGTAGTAGGGACAATTTCCAGGTACATGTAGGAGTCACATGACCTACATTGGAAGGATACCAAGTGCATCCTTAGATCTCTTCAGGTTACCACAGTTTATGGGATACACTATTGAACAATTTGTGCATTGGATCTCATGGGATTTACTAATTTTTATTGGGATAGTGATATCACAAATCTCAAGTCCACGTCTAGGTATGTTATTAGTTTGGGTTTCCATCCCATCTGTTGGTTTAGCAAAAAGAAGTCAATTATTTCTCTATCGTCAACAAAGTTCGAGTACATAGGATAATTTAATGTCACTATTCAATAACTATGGATTCAAATATTCGTCACTGATATTGGAATCCAGTTTCATTGTCTGACTATCATTTGGTGTGACAATTAGAGTACTCTCAAGTTTTGTAGAGACCTAATGCAGTGACAACAAACCAAACACATAAAGATCCATATGACTTAAATCACACAGTTTGTACATGACATGATCATGAATTTGTAGTAGTCTCTATCCACTGAGTAGACTACAAACATCTTCACTAAGACATTTATTGAGATGAAGTTCCACCTTCTGTACAATCGACCTGGAGTGAAGGGATTAGTTTCTTATCAATTGTCTTTCTTCCTTCTTCCTTTTTGATGCATTGTACTGTGAGGGGGGGGGGGGAGAATTCCCATGAGGCTTTCCATTTTTCCTCTATTTATTGTCCAGTGTTTCATTCTTAGATTCATTGTACAATGGGTATCATAACCCATTCATCATGTACACACGAGTAGTGTTTAGGGGGGGTGTTGGGGATATTACACACTCACCTAAGTAATTATTTTCCTAATTTTTCTTCCATATATGAGAATATTTTCTCTCGATAATATTCCCCTACAAATTAGGGTGTCTCTCTTCAATTTAGATTCAGTTACACCTCAGTTAGACTAGTGAAAGTCGCTCATTCATGGAAACCTCGACTTTCTCACTAGTGGTTGCATTTTCACCTCGATTTCCTCACCACGAGTGTTCATATCTCATGCATGTGGCCAATAGGGAGAATATCTTATGATTTCATGTGTTTCTCTCACTTTCACACGTGTGCCTCAATTAACTGATGATTGCATGAAATAGTGAAATAGGACTAGGTGGAAAATTAATTTGGTTTCGATCAGTGAGTGTCTATATATCTCTAGATCACTGCTATGGAGACTTTACTTAGCCATGTAGAGTATATCATGTGCATTTTACCATTTTAGTCAACAATTAATACAATTATATTTCATTCTACTCTCTTCTCTTCTCTCTTGCAAGCTTTGTGTGTTCATTTTTTACTAGCTAAATTCGTTGTGAAAAATTCACAAGAAAGAGAAATTAAAAACTATAAGAAACTTGTAGATTAATTACGGAAAAGAAAATTACTTACGAAAAATGAAAAAGGAACCCCCACGGAGTCCATGGTCAAGCTCTTTTTAGACTCCCTAAAATTGAAAAGATGGTCGAGTGACCTTGTTCCTTCACACTCGTTAAATCGGTATAGAAGAACATCTACTGGCATGAGTTTACCCCATTTTCTGGCCTATGGATTATGGAGGAAAAAGGTATGCCTCAGAGATTCTTCTCGCCGGGAGAGTTCTCCTCAGTAAATTTTATACTTTTTTAGGCTAAGGAGACTAAATTCCATAAAACATTTGTCAGTCCATAGTTAAGCTCTTTCAGGATCCTTAAAATTGAAAAGATTGTCAAGTGATATTATCTTTGTCACGCTCATTAAAATGGTTTTGAATAGATGTTTTTTCGGTTTCAGTTTACCCCTTTTTCGAACTGGATAGACTATTTCCAAAAAAGTTACTCATTGGATTCTTCTTTTATGTTTTTCAGACTCTCTAAAATTGAAAAAATACCGAGATTACCTTTTATGTGCTTGTTAAAATTACATTGAAGGGGGTTTCATTATGTCTTGTTAATCACATGTGCATCTATGCATCTTTAGCCTAATGTCGGCTCCATGTTTCTCTCAACTGAACCTTTGAAGCATGCCTTATAGGAAAGCTTTCTATAACTTTACCTCTGTGACTTGACACCTTAACCAATGGAGGAATTTTCCATGTGTGTCCTTTTACTGCACATGTCTCCTTGATCTAAGAATATGTGTGTTCCTTGTGCTTGGAACTAGTATGCTTTCCTATGACATTAATTCCTCCTTTGTAACATAGCATTATTTTATTCTTTTTCAAATCTCTTTAAAAAATTGAAAACGATGAAAAGAAAAAAAACCCAAAAAGAGGGGACGAGAAATATCTATATTCTTTTTTGGTAGCACAATGAGTCACCCTTAGACAAATCATATCCTTCCATTTGTTCGTCAAGAATTGTGAACTAATATGACCTTAGGAAGTTTTTCTTGGTACATAGAGTTGTGCCCTCTTTCGTTTGGTTACTCTTTGAAACACATGGAGAGTTTGTGTTGCCTCCTACATCATTAACTTATGTTAATGCCATGTTTCCTGAGTCTGATCATATTTCTTGATTTTCTCCAAGGGAAGTTTCACCCAACCTGATTCGGACATTCTACAGTTTTTCTCTTGGCCTCATGACTCAGCCATCCCTAAAGTCCAATAAAGTCTTGATTCCAAATCAACAAATTTCTCTACCTGATCATCGAGATCCTCTTGTCTTTTCCTGACAAGTCGTCGAAGACCTCTGGGTAGTGAATTCATACACTCACATTGTACTCCTACCTGAGTTTTGAATATCTTGAAGTTGTTAGTTGAGATATGAAGACACCATCTCTAGCCATTGGGTAGTATTGGCTTCTTGAAGATGGATACTATACTTGTATATCTTTGATTTTGAGATGTAGATCCATTGTGTATTGCTCAGGACTACACTTTATAGAGTTATATGACATGGATATGTAGTGTATTTGATTGACAACCTTGATTTATTTCATCTTGAGCATGGTCATGCCCTCCTTAGAGAGACAATTGTTATTTTTGTAGATGGCACCTCCCAAACTCTGGTCCCGGGCTCAATAGTTTCGTACATTGGTGAATATTTTGTAATGTATTTCGGCCATCAGATGCTCTTCTGACCTCACAAATTAGGGGGCATATGTTATAAACCTAAATTTCTCTACACTTGCATAGCTGGCCTTTGGCCCTCTTACTTGCATTTTTTGACAAAGCATTACTAAGTTGCTCTTCTAAAAAAACCATTTTTTGAAGATGTACGTGCCCTGCACTAATACTTCCCATGTACATACGCTTCTTGCACCACTATATCCTGCGTACATAGACATGATGTTCCATTACAACCCATGTATACCTGCAAAAGTTGCAAAAAATAAAAAGTTGCAAGGAATTCATTGAGATTACGGGCTATTGGGTAGTTTCCCAACTAATCCACCACATGTATCCCATCACCCAACCAAATAACCATCCTTTTGTCATATAAAAGGAGTTTTTTTGGTCTCATTCCACATCTAGACATAAGAAAAGTGAAACTCTGCCCATTTCACATCCCCTCCTTGCCCAAGTTATTGCAGCCCTTTTGTGAGAATTGCCTCAACATTCCCTAATTATCCCTTCTTCTTCCATCATAACCCATTCACTCCCCAAGAAGAGATCAAAAAGTTGAGAGGAGAATCCATATACAAGAGTAGTTGGATCTTGGTGAAGAGGAGCCCGCACCAGGTTCATGGAGAAGTAGCCAAATTTGGTTGTAAAGGTATAATCATTTAGTTATGAATAAAATAATTACTTTTCCTGTCCCAAATCATGGTGTATTGAATTCTTTTATTGGTTTATGTTTTGAAATTTTAACATCTAACCCTATATTGTATATAGAATAGCATGCTTGTTGTTTGTTTTTTGTCAATATGTGGATGTAGGCAAGCCTTGGGAAGAGGCATACAGTCAAAAAATATTTCAAGCGCGAGAGGATCATCACCAGATGTAGAGTAGAGCTATAGTTACTCGATCCCCCACATCTTTTATTTTCTTGTATGATTTTGGGTATGTTTGGGGTAGTTTAGGGAAGTAGTTTACTTTTAGACAGTTAATTGATTTGCCTATATTCTGAACCTTGCTATAGTCATAGGGAGGTGTTTCTCACTAGCAAATCCTTCAAGATGCAAACATTTATTCAATTTTTTATTCTAAACAAATTTACATCTCAGGAAATTTGATGTATGTGGGGGCATGATAGATTCTGAGTTAACATGGATCTAAGCTGGTATTTATTATAATTTAACTTAATTATATATTATCTTAATTTATATGACAACGAGATGTGACATACACTCTTTGATGTGACACAAAGATTATTATTTTATAATTTTATTATGAAATCCATTTTTCCAAATCTTGTTTTTTTTTTTTTTTCAAATTAGGAATCCTCATTTCTTTTAATGCAATATCACCAACCTTGTATTACTTAAAAAGACATTTAATCCATATAATTCAAAATGTGACTATAGTTAACCACTTTAAATTATTAAAAAAATTGGAATTTGTATTACCAATTAAAATTAAAATAATTGTGGAAGGATCATTTGTTACCTTAACAATGCTAAATTTAATGCAAATCATTTCACATTTAATACAAATGCTAAATTTCCTTTTTTCCTAACCAGACATATTCCCTCTTTGGGACCTCTTTTCACAAAGCTCCTGAGCTTGAGGGTTAATCTCTTCAAACTAGGTTTAACCCTTAAAGTAAGGTGGATATTGGTCACTCTTAACAGAATAATCTCTACTCCCAATGGTATCATCTTTATTTAAATTATGTTTAATAGTTATGGGGTTAGATGTTGGTATCATTTTTATTTATATTATGTTTGATAGTGTTAAATGTTCATATCATATTTATATTGTCTTAGGATGAATCTACCGTGTGGGATAAGGTGTTAGGATGAATTTATGGACTGGTATAAATAGGGCTCAAGCTTCTTTTTTTGTTTTTTTCTTAATCAATTAAAAAATTCAATAAAATTCAATTAAATATAAAATTAAGTTCTAAAAATATAAATGATTAAAAAATAGTTAAAAATAATTAAATGAAAATCAATAATGATTAATTAATATATATTTCAATAATGTTTATGGACCGCATTGACACACCTTCCAAAGCATTAATAAGCTTGGTGCATCTACATTATTAGATCTTAATAATAAGATCTAAGATATGAGGTGTTTAATACTTGTTTAATTCTAAAAATATAAATGATTTTCAAATAATTAATATTATATATTTATATAAACAATGTTGATAAAAAATTATATAATATTATATTACATACATAATTTTTTTTTCCAGATAATCAATATTATTATTTGTAACCTAGAAATACAATAAAATATTTTCAAATAGTCAATATTATATATTTATATAAACAATGTTAATAAAAAATTATATAATATTATATTATATACATAAAAATATTTTCGGATAATCATATTTATATAAATAATGTTAATAAAAAATCAATATAAATATTATATTATATAGTTATATTGTTTATATAATTACAATATGAAATATAAATATTATTAAATAGAAACAATGTGTCAATTGGTTATTGTTGGGCTATTTGTTGTATAAGTCCAAGTAATGAATCAATTAAAATTAGCTTTTTGTTTCATAAATAAGCATTTTGGGGCTTTTTTGTTTTGTTCATTTGATTTCTATAATTAAAAAGGTAGGTAAGGTAAGGTAATTTTATGAGTCCGAGTAATGGATCAATTAAAATTAGCTCTTTTCTTTTTCATAAATAAGAATTTTGGGGCTTTTTTTTTTGTTCATTTGATTTCTATAATTAAAAAGGTAGGTAAAGTAATTTTATGAGTCCAAGTAATGAATCAATTAAAAATAGCTTTATGTTTCATAAATAAGCATTTTGGAGATTTTTTGTTTTGTTCATTTGATTTCTACAATTAAAAAGGTAGATAAAGTAATTTTATGATAAAAAATAAAATGTTTTTAAGTATTTAAAAACTATAATTTTAAGGAAACATTATCATTATTTTATTTAAGTCTTATATACCAACAAGTTATTTAAGAATTTTATCAATAGGATGTTAATGGCTTTTCACATTTCAAAGATATTAAATTTTATGTTTATTTTAAAAAAATTATTTTAGATTTTATATAAAAGTTTTTCAATATTGAGAATTTTTTTTTTTTTAATTGGGTTTTAAATTATATTTTTAGAATTTAAGAAAGAAAATTTAAATAATAAAAATATAGCTGTATTTATTATTCTTACCAAGTTATTGATGAGATATATAGATTGTATTTATTAAAAATAATGAATAATTATAATATTTTATATCATTATGTATGAATAATAATTATAATATGATGACCATGATGATGATGATGACAAAATTGGTCTATGAGACCTTAAGAGGGTAAGGGATTACTTGCAATTCTTTAGAATTTTTTTTCTTTGCTCAAAAAGAGTTAAGAAAAGATTTCCAAGGTCACCATAGTTTTGTTCAATTAAAATTTTAGGAAGTTTCCTAGTGTGACAAATATTTTGAAATCGAGATCTAATCAGACTAGACAATCTAAAAGAAAGTGTTTTTCATCTTCAACCTTCTTAGTATAAAAAATGTGACACACACTTTCATCCCATGACATTTTAGGAATCCAACAACTCTTAGTTTCACTATGGAGCTCGTGAAAATTTGTTCTTATCTTAGCAAGTCTTATATTTTTCTTTACGCTTGTCAAAACATAAAGATAATTTTGATCTTCTCAATTAGGGTTGATTATATCCTTATAATACCCTAATTTTGTTTTCTCCTCTACCTCTTTATCACACCACATTTTCTTCTTATATTTTGATTTAATGATATTTTTAATAGTATCCTAATTATGTAAAATGGCGTCTTCCATGATTCCCCAATAGCTTAACTAAGACTAGGCATATTTATCCCATCCTCACTTGAGTCGAAGGTGGATACAATCGGATTTTGAAGCAATTTTAGAACCCTCTTGTCTTCCATGTTTTTTAACTTGTTCTCATACATTAGGTATATAGTCATAGCCATACTCTCAATGGGGGGAAGGCTTGCCTCTAATAGGAGGATGGGGCATGGCATATTTCCTTTAATTTTGAGATTATAGGTTACAAAATTATTTTGGAATTTCTCTATATTTCTCCAAGATTCATGAGAGATATTTCATCCCCAGACTTCAAATTCATATCGAATAACATGCATAACAAGAGTATCAAAGAGGATTTTTTTCTTATCCCATATCCAAATATCGGTTGATTTACAATTGTTTTCAACAATGTGATAAACTTTCCATCCCCCAATAATCCTTTTCTCAAATCTATAATTCTAGTTGAGCTTGTAGTGAATATCAATGCAAATATTTGTATGAAGTCACTTCCTCCAAGTTGTTGTTGTCATATATGATGGTATCATAAGTGATCTTATTGGATTTAATGATCATTACCTTAGTCTTTTTAGTATTAACAATCATACCCATATTGGAGAAAATTTTTGATGACTATACCAATGAGAGTACGACCGACACTACCTCCTTCTTCCAAGAAATATTCTGACTTGTTAATGTATATGAAAAAAAGGGTATGGGAAAAGGGACAAGATTGTTTGAATCCAATACTACAATTAATCTCTTTCGACTAGGCCTCAGTGTTCTTAAACTTGTCAATAACATTCTCATAGAGTCGTATTGCAGTTTCTCTCAACTCGAAAGGAACTTTTATCTCTTCCAACCTATTCCAAAGGTTTTTACTGGGAATCATGTTAAAAACTTTTCTAAAGTCAATAGAAAAACAAAAGAGGTTGGTTTTATTATTGCAGAACTCCTCTGCATTGATCCTAAAGGTAACAATATGGTCCAAATTTGAATGATATCTTCTAAACCTAACCTGGCCTTTATCTCTTTTACCGTGGATTTCTATCGAAAGGCTAATCTTATTTTCCAAAATAACTCAATATATATTGGCTAAAATCGGGCTAATCATAATGGTCCTATAATTAGAGGGAATGTTTCTATCCCCATTTTTAAAAATAGGAACAATGAGTATTTGCATATATAGTTTAGTGAACCCATGCTTGACTACTAAATTGAAGAGCTTATGTATGTGAGGGATGAGGATAGGTCCTCTGATTTTAAAAATTTCATCTTGGTAGTCTTCAATGTCATTAGCTTTCCCATTTGCAATTCTCTTAACCCCTAACTCTATGTCATATAAATAAAAAATTGCATTTCTTTTAAAGACAATAGGAAGGTGTCCATGGCATCACAGAACTCGTGAAGAATTTTAAGGTAACAATTCCAGTCCCTTAATGATCCAAAAATAATCTTTTAAGAATATGGTTAAGTTTTAAAGCATGAGTTCATCATCATTTAGGAATTGAATAAAGAGGAAGAAAATAATGATATAACATGGCAGCCATAATAAGAAATATAGATTTAAAAGTAAGCACAAAGAATCAACAAACGATAAAAACAAAGTTGTTAATGGAGTTAGACAATATTTCCTTTGTCTTTGGGCCTTTGTCTCAGTGGGTGAGGCTTTATTATTTATCTTGAACGATTTAAAATTACATCATTACAGTGTTAATTGGATTACAATATAGCATGACTTTGTTCTTCTTGACATCAAGAACCCAACACAACTGACGACACAAATGATTGAAAGAATCTTTTGGAATTGACCTACAAAGTTCCTCTCTTCAATGGATTCCTTATATAAAAATGGCTTTGGCTTCACAATTATACAACATTACTCCTCTTATGAACCTATCCCAGGTTTCCAAGAATCCTTGGTTGATATAGATTTGGAGTGGGCATCATTCTCCCAAATTCCTCCCAATATCTGGCCTCATATTGGGATCCAAATCTCCCAAAAATGGCCAAAATCCATTACAAACTATCTAAAATCAACATAAACATTATATAATAACGTTAAAAGCCCAAATTTGGTGGAGGTGCACAATTGTTAAGCCCTAATATTGGCTCATTACCCCTTAATTGGGGCATATTATATTAGTAATGTTAGTTTATTTATGTTGGCTTTAGGCCATTAGTTGTAATTATACCTCCTAGTCTCCTATATATACCAAGGAGACATTTTCATTTTGAATCATCTTGTACTTGAACATTTAAGTGGGGTAAAAGGAGGTTTCCCCCTCGAAGAGGCTTATTATCTGAAATTATCTATTTTTCAAGGTGTTGAGTACTTTTCCTAAGGTTTTTATATGCTGTATTGATGTTTGGTTCTTAACATATGGTATGAGAGCTCAAGGTCTTGGGGTTTTGCTGCTACATCTGAGACACCTTGGAATTTTCACTAAAAATTTGTTTCTACAATGTTTCAGAAGGAACGAATTGGAGGATATTTAGTGGATAGATCAAGGTACATTGGGTTCAAAATTCATCTCTTGAGGCCTTATACTTTCGGAGATATAGCCTGTACAATATAGGGTTCTGGAATCATCCTGAACTGAGTCATTGCAGAATTTTCGCTATAAAAAATTTTCTGTAACATTTCAGACCCTAAATTCCAGAGAATATTTATAGAAATTAGAAAGGTATCTGTGGTAAAAATTTCATCTTCTGGGTCATCTTAAATTTGTAGATACACCTTATGTAAGATAGAGTATCTGACTAGTCTCAAGAAGGTGTTCCAAGCAAAAACAACCATAACTTCTTCCTAGAGTATCCAAATTGAGTGGGACTAGTTTCATTGGATCATGGAAAATATGTAGTATTTCGGGTGCAAGTTTTAGAATTTTATATCTAACATTTTGTGCGGGGCACGCTATACAAGTGAGATCTCCTGGAAAGGCCAAAAATAGACAAGTTGTAGGGAAGTTACCGTAAATTCCACTTGGCACATCCAATTTTGATCAGACCTATGTCATTGCAGAGAAGAAATATCATAAAACTACATAAAAGAAAGTTTCATACCCAAAAGGGATGAAACTTGGGAGATACAACAGAAGAAATATTGTCTAGCAGAACCATCTAAAAATCAAGGTTCAAAAGTGATACTTGGCCAACATGCCACGCAAAAAGGGAACTTCTACACCAACTAAGCCTCTAGAAAATCCTACTTGGACTCTTGATGAAGGTGAATAAATGCATAGGGACATAAATGATTTACAAAAGAAGATAGAAACAAAATATGAACTATAAGAGATGATGGATGCAATGGAAGCTAGGTTGGATACTAAGATGGATGGTTTAAAAGGGGAGATCATGGAAGTATTGAAAAATTTCATAACAGAGAAGACACCTGAAAGTGAAAATGCATCCCATGAAATTCATGATGAGGACACAAGGAAGGTGAATCAAGAATGGAGAAACTCCAACTTTGGTTTGAAGACCAACCATGTTCCTAAGATTGATATGAGGAAGTTTGATGACAAGGACCCAATCACATGGATACTTCAGATGGAGCAATTCTTTGATCTCCATAATGTGCCACATACACAAAAGATACGAATTGCTTCTTTATATTTAGAACCCAATCAATTTTTATGGTATTGATGGCTTTGTTCTCGCAAATCAGTCGTCACTTGGATGATTTTCATAGAAGAAATGATAGCACACTATGAGGATACAAGGAGCAATGACTTCTTTATCCAATTGATAAATCTCAAGAAAAAGGGTTCAGTTACCAAGCACATTGAGAACTTCCAAAAATTGAATATAAAGGTAACTGATATTCCATATGAGCACTTGATTGATGTATTCATAGGAACTTTAAAGGATAATGTTCAACATGAGGTTCACCTTTGGGAACCCAAATCATTGGAGAATGCATTTAAGGTGGCAAGAAATGTTGAAAGTAAAAATATGGCTATGGCTACTAGAAGGACCAATCCTAACAACTATAGAGAGAACAATGCTCCTTATTCTAAAACACCTCAACCTACAAGGTTGACACCTCAGCAATTGGAGGAAAGAAAAGGAAAAGGTTTATGCTTTAATTGTGACAGCAAGTACAATAAGGGACATAAGTGCGGTGAGAAGAAATTATTCTACATAGATTGTGAAGAGGAAGAAGAACAAGAACAAGAACCATTTCAAGATAAAAATGTAGAAGCGATTTTGTTTGAAGAGTTGACTCCCACGATATCGTGTAATGCATTGGCTGGAATTAGCACTCCTCAAACCCTCAAAATCAAAGGATACACCAAAAAGAAAAAGGTAATACTCCTAATTGATTCTGGCAGTACTCATAATTTAACTCACTATAAATTAGCCAAAGATCTCAATTGATTTGTATATCCAGTGCCATAGTTTCAAGTAATGATTGTAGATGGAGGAACTATCAATTTCTCAGGAAAATGCAATAAGATCAATCTTACTATGGGGGAATATGTAATGAATAGTACAATGATTTCTATTCCCATGGGTGGTGCAGATGTTATACTAGGAATCCAATGGTTACAATCATTAGGAACAATGGTTTTTAATTTTCAAGAACTTTTCATGAAATTTTCATTGGAAGGAAAAGAAATTGAGTTCAGAGGTATAACAGGGAAAGCTGGTAAGATGATAAGCTCTAACAGCATGACAAAATTATTGAAAAAGGTGCATCAAGGCGTTATTTCACAACTATGCTCACTAGATGTTCAAACATATAATCTATCTATTCCTTAATATCTCCAAAGGATCATTGATAAGCATTCCAAATTATTTGAATATATTCCCAAAGGTCTTCCACCCACTCGAAATCATAATCATGAAATTCACCTAATTCCTGAGAGTGTTCCTCCTAACATCAGGCCATACAGATACTGTTATGCCCAGAAGAGTGAAATTGAGTGCATGGTTGAAGAAATGTTAGAGGATGGAATTATTAGACCTAGCCAAAGTTCTTACTCTGCACCAGTGGTAATGGTATTCAAGAAAGATAACTCATGGCATATGTGTCCAGATTATAGAGAGCTCAACAATATCGCTGTTAAATATAAGTCTCTCATTGTCGTCATTGATGAATTGTTAGATGAAGTACATGGAGCAATCTATTTCAAGAAATTGGATCTTCGTTCAGGGTATCATCAGATCAGAATGAAGGAAGAAGATATCCCAAAAACAACATTCCAAACTCATGAACGCCATTTTGAATTTTTGGTGATGCCTTTTGGCCTTACAAATGCACCTTCCACATTCCAAGGGTTGATGAATTCCATTTTCAAGCCCTTCCTTCGAAAATTTGTGTTAGTATTTTTTGATGATATACTAATCTATAGCAAGTCTTGGGAGGATCATGTGCAACATGTTGGCAAGGTGCTACAACTACTAAAGGAGC